>JAPYZA010000438.1:0-74065 GCA_030522685.1 Eupelmus azureus
CTCTCTCTCTCTCTCTCTCTTACTTATCGTAGCAGGGGGTGGAGCAGCACAGACGGCTCTAAGAGGGACGGACGCCGACGAATTACCAGTTAGCGACTTTTAGCGGCGAGAGAGAGAGCTGAGAAAGTTGGACAGGGGCGCAGGTTGGTAGGCGCCGAAGCTTTTACGTTGAGTAACCAGCGGCTCTGGAGAAGAGGATTAAGAGAGAAGGACAAAGAATGACGGAAATATTGAGAGAGAGCCTACGAGAGTCTTGATATATCTAAGCTCCGTTAATTTGCTTTTGATGGCCTTTCTAATGTTTCCTAGCTCTTGGAATATGTCATCGAGATATTTAATAGAAAAAGTCTTTGATTTATGTTATGTGCAATTTATTTTATTACATTACGCATATCGTCAATCAAAGACTTCCTTATTAAGCGAATCGATCACTCGAGGCACGTGTCGCTCATTAGAGAATGCATGCAATGTCGTTTATAAATTAATTAACTTTTATTAGTTATTTTATGATAGCTTTATCTGCTTTCTTTTAGCATAGCTTTATCTTCTCGTGCATTCTATTTAGAATTTTCTGAATGGCTATTTTATTACCGACTGGTCGTGAAATGAAGCAGGCACTCGGTATATCTTAATTAGTTGTCGGCTTAGAGCAGTAAAGTGACATGAAGTAGATACTTAAATCGGTAAAGACAGCATGGTACTTTAAAAACTTTCATCGAGCCATTCTTTTTGTTGCATCAGTATGAGTTTAGTTGATCAGCTAGACACGACTCAATCCTAACTCCAGGATCGCGCTCAATTAACGGCCGATTAAACAGTGATGAACGTAGCCAGGGCGAGTAGAGTAGGTAAACTGTAACTGGTCTAGGCCGAAGTTTCTCTCGGTGCAAGCAGCGAGTAGTAAACATACACAGAGGGAGAGAGTGAGAAACTGCTGCACGCGGATGGAAGCGAACACAACTCGTTAGTGACTAATTAGCGGGCCTCCCGCTTAGCGAAAACTTTAATCAATGCACACAATCCCGTCAGGAATTGCGGACGTCTCCTGCAGCAGTCGCGTCTCTCTCGTTAAGCGATGAGTCCGCGAATGAGCGAGATGTCAAGGGGCTCCGGATAGTTTGGGATTTGCTTGCGAGGTTGGGAAATCGAGTTAGCAAAGACAGTGCGTTGATTTCGTGCGCCCGATTGCCCGGCAACCTTAATTCTCTAACTGCCCTTTAGACCTTTACAATTTCAGGCCCTATGAACAAATTTCGTTATTTTTGGCACTGCTTTTACGAAAACATTAATCTAGTTGAAAAGAGCTATACAGGATATTAGTAATTAATCCAATGAATGTGGTAATGGTTAGCAATATAAGAAATCGAAAAACTTTTTATATGTATCTTAGTCAAAGGGGGTGAAAAGATTTTCCTTTGTTCCGACAACTTCTGATAGGAGAACATTTTTAAGATGTTAATGATTTTTAAGATAGTTTATAATGTTACTCACAAATGAATTATTTTATTTTGTAAAAAGATTTGTCTAAGTTGATTAACATAAAAAATAACATTCACCCATTCACACTCTCTTCTTTCTTCGGGCCCGACGTTCCTCGATGATCTTCCCGGATAATTATTGATTGTTGCCGTAAAAATTCTTGATTTTTCTATTTTCGATTTGTTGCGAAGGTGTAAGTCTCATAGCACTCCCAAACCTCCTTCACCCGATCGTAACCTCAGTGCTTAGAGAGATGGAGAGAGTCCGTAAAAAATATTCTCCTGAGGTCCAACTCTGACGAGTCGATTTCGCAGAGATATTCAAATTATCTCGATTTCAAGCGAGAATACGTGGGAGCCCAAAGGCTTCTCAACTGCTTGAGACTCTCTCTTTAAGTTTTCCCTCTCTCCATCGCTCCACTCAGATGCTCTCCTATACTTCCAGAATCGCACACTACAATATCCCCCTTTCAAATATTTGAAACAGACTCTTGCGTAGATATCCAAAGAAACTATTAATACGGGTTTGATCAGCTCCCACCTCTGTCCGCTGCTAAAATAAGCCGGTCAACTTCTTCGCTCTTGATTTTCTTCTCTCATTCATACTCTCTCAATCACGCATTCAAGTCCCTTTTACTTTACATCTCTTCGTCATCATATACAATTTGCTTTTTTATTTATTTATTTATTAAATTCATCTTTACTATAAATCTATTTCTTAAAAATCATCATCAACGCACTTATCATAAATCTATATTAATATACAACTTAGTCATCGCTTAGAAACTATGTGGTAATTCGCATGTACCTATACAAAAAAAATCAAAATATATCTTATATCTACATTTGACATAATTGTGTTATTTTAAAACCTTAACATTAGTCAACATTGTCATTACTCGTTGTACAACAAACGCCATTACTTATAAGCTATACGTTTTTCAATAATATATATATATATATATTCTTTTTTTTCTTAATGAGTCAATCAGCCATAGCAAACATTCATTTATTTTTCCGCGAACACACATCTAAAATAACAAAAATATATTCTATCTCTCCAGATGATCGCGGCAATGGACCGTAATAATCAACGGCTATTAGATCATTCGGTTGTTCAGACGTTAATTTTAACTTATATTTATAATCTATTAGACATCTGGCTTCTCTGAAAAAATATCGCGAATTTCCAATACTAAATCTAACAATCGATCTTTATCTGATTGACTAATAATATTGGTTTCATTTAATTTATTAGCAACTCGTTTCTCAAAATCTGTGGCTTCCCAGGTAAAAAAGCGCTTGTTATTCCCCGCCTCAGCAAAAACATGTTCGATAATAGCACCTCTTCCCCCTGAGACCGCTAATATCCCCCATCGCTACCCGACTCAGAAAACTCTACGATACCTTTCGCGTGGATACTCTCATGCATTACCGGTAAATTCTTTGAAAATAACTGATTATTGGTTCTTTTATGATTTCGTCATTTATTATTAAAGCGCGCCGCGCACCGGCAATAATTTCCGTTTTGCAAAATCCAATCGATACCCAAAATAATATCAAAACTTAAGTTTGGCACTATCAAAAATATTATCGTCTTTTTAGATTTACCTATACGCAAATATCAGTTAACATTTGATTTTGTACCTTTAGTGAATTTTTTGAAAACGCTCCCGTGAGTATAATGTTTGTAACTGGTAAAATGTTTGTATTTTGTAAATTTTTTATTTTTTCAAAAATTAATTCAGACATATATATTGTCACATTATACTTCCTGTGTCCACCAAATATTCACACTGCACGCCACTCAATGAAATTCAGATTCGAGGGAAGAACAAACGCAAGGTCCTGCATACCTAATTCGCAGCTCGAAATCGGACCTATTTCTTTCGAACTTACATCGCGATTCCCGAATCTAATAACCTACGGTCTTTTCCATTACATTCGTTTTCAACCAGGTCTTCTGAATACACGCTTTCCTCATCGTTTTGAACTTGCTCAAAATTTACGTTTGATACATTTCTTTTATTCCTCTAATTATTATGATTTAAACTATAGCTTCTACTGTTTGAATTATTTGACCATCTAGCATTATTTTGATTTTGGCTATAACCTCGGTTACCCGCGAAATTTTCGCTCGTTTTATTTTGATGCAGCTCTCTTGCCCGATGCGACTCGTCAATATTTCGCGGATAATTATCCCGCCAATTATTATTATACTGATTCGACTCACGGAAATTTCCTTCTCGGCGACGGTCGTATATTCGGTCAATATTTCTTTCTCGTCGGTCTTCATTAGATTTTTCGCGCCAAGATACGCTTTTTTCTCGGACTTCTTCGATTCGCGCGAGAGCTCGAACAACCTCATCCGTAGCCGACAAATCAGTCCCCGCCATCGCCATCTGAATCTCATTCGGAAACTGATGAATGATTGTTTTATTTCTTTTATAGTTGGTCAACGGGGGCACAAATTTCGTCGCTTCGCCAACACGCATGTAAAAATAATTTAAAATGCTTCCCGCGACAAATTTCTTTGCTTTCCAGTGATCTTTTGCTCGTTTCTGTACCTCTTCCGACAGAAACTCTCGCTCAAATCTTACTCGAAAACCGTCAAAATTATTTAACCCGTCCCGCACTGCAAAAAACCATGCTTTCGCCCGTCCTCTCAACGCGTTCGCGATTATTTTACTTTGAAAGTTCGGTGGAATTCTCTTTATTAGTAAATATTGCTGTAAATCTGTTAAAGATTCATTCGCGTTATCGGTTATCTCTCCCTCGAACGTAGGAAGTACTATTTCTTTTGATAAAATTTGAATACACTCACCTTCTCGATTTCGTTGCATAGTCCGAAATACGTCTGCTAATTCATTTCGAATAGTACGATTTTCTATTTCTAATGCTTCGATTCTAAGAGTTAATCGTTCAATCAAAAATTCTAACCCGTGCTCTGGCTGATTCGTCCATAAATCTGGCAAAGAACCTCGTCTATTCGCCATCTTAACGACTTTCTTATGCACTTTGTGTTTAAAATACAAATGAAAACTCTACTAACTAACAATTAAATTCTACCTACATCTATATCAATAATTTATTAAAATATAATTTTGTCAAAACGTATCTACTACACAAAATTTAATAATTTTTAAGTTTACACATTATACAAATTTATAGTTAACGATTCGATTTAAACCTCTAGTTGGGCGCCAGTTATAATGTTACTCTCAAATGAATTATTTTATTTTGTAAAAAGATTTGTCTAAGTTTATTAACGTAAAAAATTACATTCACCCATTCACACTCTCTTCTTTCTTCGGGCCCGACGTCCCTCGATGATCTTCCCTGATGATTATTGATTGTTGCCGTAAAAATTCTTGATTTTTCTATTTTCGATTTATTGCCAAACCTCCTTCACTCGCTCGTAACCTCAGATCTTAGAGAGATGGAGAGAGTCCGTAAGAAATATTCTCCTAAGGTCCAATTCGGACGAGTCGATTTCGCAGTGATATTCAAATTATCTCGATTTCAAGCGAGAATACGTGGGAGTCCAAAGGCTGTCCCCGATGATCTAAATGTTTTTCTCAATTGCTTGAGAGCCTCTCTTCAAGTTTTCCCTCTCTCCATCGCTTTCCATCTCTCTTTCCCCTACCCACTCAGGTGCTCTCCTATACTTCTAGAATCGCACAATACAAGTTGTTCATAATGTGCAGCATCATATAGCACCTACGTAACATGTGGTTGTTCTTGTCTGCGTTTTGCATGTATGGTCAATTGATAAAAAATTGTAAAAAAGATAATTACGAAAATATATGGATTATTGAATTTTAAATTATTTAACTTGGAATAAAATCTCGCTTGAATCGATATTAAAAATCAAAGCTTATTTCAAGTTATTCAAGAAGGTGTAAAAGTAGATATATAGAAGTTTGAATTTTGACAAGTTTCTGAAGTGAGCTATATTTTTACGAGAACACGTCAAACTCTCATGAATAAAATTATCATTCATTTTTATAATCCATCAAAGTGACACAGTAAAGAAGCTCCTGCGAGTATCGTTGCCTTTGACGCGTTGTCATTCGATCAAGCAATACTTAGTTTTATTATAGCATTGGTATCACATCGGAAGATTAAACATTGTATTTAAAGTTTTACATTTCAAAAAGTAAACCGGGCTCGGCGAAAATGTGAAAAATAGCTCGTTTATTCTTAACTCTTCGTTCCATTGCAAGCTTAGGCTAGCAAACTTTCGAGCTTGCGAGCGCTGTAAGCATTAATAAGCGTGGCGAAAGTCC
The DNA here is from genome assembly GCA_030522685.1 of Eupelmus azureus. Taxonomy (NCBI): domain Eukaryota; kingdom Metazoa; phylum Arthropoda; class Insecta; order Hymenoptera; family Eupelmidae; genus Eupelmus; species Eupelmus azureus. Next base: position 5,768 of record JAPYZA010000438.1, read on the forward strand.
GAGAATCGAAGTAGAGAGAGAGAGCGCGGAGCTCGCGTCAATCAGCCGCCCCCGAGATAATCAGAGTAAACCGCTCTTATGCGGAGGTTCGCTCTTCGTAGTTGCTCGAATGAGAAAGAACGGATCATAATTGTTCTCAAGGCCAATCTCGGTCCAGCTCCAAGCTCCAATTCGTGTGCGCGTGTCTAACAAAGACTATACAGTATATGCTCTCTATAGTGTGTGTGACTATAGGTATATATACATACGGCGGAGAACGCTGTATCTCTGCTCCCCTGCGTCAGATTTGCGCGGCTGAACCCGAGACTCGCGTGCTAGGGGATGCCAAATAATTGCTTCGGATGTTCTAAAGAAATTACTCACATGCTATAGATTAAGTATTTTTTTACGTCTTTTTTTATGTTTAAAATAAATATATTCACTCTAAAGTCTCGCATGCAAGGTTGTAATAAATTTCTTTCTCTTTGCACTCTCAAAACTGTTCGTTATATCCAGACTGCGTGCTAACTGAAAACGGCAATCCTCAGCGTTTTAGTCGAGCGCTAGAGCAGCGGGCAGCAGCGGCAGCGGGCATCTCTAGCTCAAAGTCAACTTGGCTCTCCAATATTTGGCGTGGCCGCGCGATGGTCTGAGGTATAGGTAATGCAATCCCTGCCCGCAGCCGAGCCAAGAGTCCGAAGGGCTTCTCCTCCGCGCTCTTCTTTCGCTCGCCGGCTCGCCTCGTCGAAACTCACTCCAGGGCTCTATATACTCGCCGCGCGCACGCGGGGGGACGCGCTGTTTGCTTTCACTTTCGTTTCAAGCGCCTATAGTCGCCGGCGCCGGCCGCACGCTACTAGCGGAAAGCTCATTTTGCCAAGAGAGGAACGGGCTCTACACAGCGAAAAAATGGCCAAATATTTATACGGACAAAGGAGGGGGCGAGCACCGCTAATGCGGAAATCTCTCGCGCGGATGTGGCTTATGTGCGCTCGGATGGAAAAAGCGGCCGTGCTTGCGCTCCGGGGGATAGAGTGCTTTCGATGAGCTCGCATTATGCAGTCTGCTGGCTTCTCGTTTCGACTATTTTTTTTTTCTGCCTCTTTTTATTCGCTTGCTGTACTTTTTTTTCTTTTTTCAATATTGACTTCTGTGCAATGTATACATCCACTGATAGGCGTATTATAAACTATTTTAACAACATTTTTAATACCGTTTCTATCCCGTTCTCTAGGCAAACAGTAATTCCAGCCGAAATTATTCGAGAAGCCATAAATTTCCAGCCGAGTTAATGAAATTTTAGTGCACTCGAGCCTCGCTATTCCATTACTTGACCGCGAAGCTCGAGCCGCTGCAGAACTTTAATAAACCCCGCTCGGCGCATTACGAGCCGAAGCGCATTTGGGTCGTAACCTTGGAGAGCGAGCCCCGCCGCCTGGAATTTCGATTCGTTTCCCCATGCGCGCCTGCATATACATACGTAATATACGCATATGTAGCTGCGGGTGCACGCGCGGGGTGAGCGCAGCGAGCGGCGTCGAGTTTCATTTTCGGCCGGACACGTGCGCTGTACTCTCCCCTTTTCGAGGCTCGCTCAGCCAAAAGCGAAAGCGAGGCTGCTGCCTGTACGCGCGTGCGAGCGAGAAAGAGGAGGGAAGGGTCCTTCGTTTAATTGGGAACCAACATGGCGATGGGAGCTTTTTTTCTTCTCGAGAGAACGATGCGAGTCCGAGTCGATAAATTTACTTCTATCGCTTTTTCTGTGCACTTTAATGTGGCTTGTGAAAATTATGTTTTATAATACTGATCAGGAGTTTGTATTTGAATCAAGTATCTCAAGCGATGATGTAGTTTTCTCTATTTACGTATGTATATCGGATAGGAAAAGTAGAAAGCGCAACGAAAATAACTTCCATTATAAATAGCCAGACTATTGTTCAAGTAGAGTAAATTTTTCTAAAAGATTCCTCCAGATTTCGAAAAGTCTGCAACAGGTAAATCGGCAGCAATAAAAGCTCTCGTTTTGTAGCTGCAAAATCGAGTGCAAACGTCGCACACAACACAAAGAGCTACGGAATTTAATCCTCATCCCATATTCTGTAGCGCAAATCCTTCGATTCCTTCCACGTACTTGTAGCCCAGGCCCCGGGGCTTTGTCGGCTTCGCAGGCGCGAAAATAAACGGTAAATTTTGATTATCGAACAGCAGTTGGAGTAACGACGCGCGCACGCACTCGCACGTGGGGGAAGCTGGCGCGCTCTAAATACTCTCTCCGGGTTTTGCCCACATAACAGAGCGTAAATTCCCAGCCCTTCCGCGACCTACACGTATAGGGTAATCTTGTCTCCGGCGCGAGCCCGGGTTTTCCCCTCGCGTATCTACGTTGCCAAACGTGCTACGCACAACTCGCTGACTCTCGTTACATATACAAGAGCCGCGCGCTCGCGCCCATGAAAAATGCATACTGCGCCAAAGCCATCGCGTGCGTCTCTGCTGGTTTTTTTTCCCCGGATCTCTTCCGTGTATATCGATTCGGAGTTTCGGGAGGCTTGGCTTTTTTCGTTAGACTTTTGTCTCGCTGAAATAGGGCCCATGCGAAGAGGAGGCACGTGTCTGCAAAATCTGGGGAGCGCGTGAGCTGCGGGGCTAAAATATTCGCGCTTTATATTGTCATGAGGCAGGCTCTAATTAGTCTCCCCGGCGATGGAGAGAAATGTGATGCAGTGCTGCTTTCGGATGACGTGACAGTTCCGAGAAATTCCTTGGATTGTCAGAGTCTGTACGCGTGACTGCGGAGCGAGTTTTTGCTGCGAATTAATGTATATATACCCGAATGGTTTGTGCAAAAGATACAGACTTTCTGTTATATCATATTCCATGAAAAGTGCTGAACTTTTCTGGCGCTCTCGACAATTCAGCGCAGCCCCTTAACCAGCGTCCGCTCACGCATTACCGCTTAATTATCCCGATTCTCTATTTTCCCAAAAAGCTCCCTCGTCTCTCTTTCAAATCCATTCAATTCACTCTTTGCGCTCTTCATAATGCGGGACTCGCCCTGCTCGCGCTCATGAAATCCGGAATTCCGCACAAAACCGTCTTTATAATAAAAAGCTCCTATCCCCTTCGTACGCATGCACGCACGCACCGGAAGGGTATATATAAGAGAGACCGGGGCTACTTTGAATATTTTATTTCTATTCAGTTAAGTATTTAGGAAAATTAAGTTAATTAATATTTTTAATTGTATAGAAGATTGTTGTTCGTATTAGAAGTATATTTTAAGTAGGAGTGGAAGTTTTTTTTTTTTTTTCTTTAACAACCTAGCAACATCATTTGTTCGTTAAAGATAAAAAAAAAACTTCCACTCCTAATTAATATTTTTATTGCACAGAACCGTTTCGCAAATGAATGTACGCTTTTAAATGTTATCACAACTTTTACAATAGGGCAAAAATTGTGCAGAAATATGCCCTCGAGAAAAAAAAGCCTGATAATAACATTATGACGGAATTTGTATTGGCCATGAATCCGTAACTGGCTCCTGCTCCGTGAGAATCAAGAACATGCATAACTCGCTGATAGATAATAAGATGAATGGCACTGTATTTCGAGTTCCCTTGCTTACTGTGCGCAATCTCGTCCTGTGCCCGATCCACGAAATCCTGGCGAATTTTAACGAGTACAAAATAATGTAGCCGTAGAAAATCGAGGGCTGCGAGAGCGTATACATGCGCTCGGTTACTTACAGTTGCGAACACTGTAAATACGAGCGAAGCGAGCGGCCCTATGAATATTCAGTTAAAGGAAAGATATACAGTATAAACTGTGGAAGAGAGCGTGAATTTGCTGCTGAATAAATATTATTTGGCCAGACTTTCCTTCTTGAGATTTCCGAGTAGCAAAAAGTACTTTCGAAAACAGTAAATTTCGAGGTATTATTTTTGGAGTATCTTGATAAGTTGGTAGAAAAAATTTATTAATTTGCAGATATACCTATTTCCACAAGTATACTTTTAATTCTCGAATCCCAGCGTGATTGCAGTTCCCCTAATTATTCTCAAGTCTCAGCAAAAGCTTAAAGCTATTTTTTGCCGCTTCATTATTATTTGGAAAAAAGATCACAGCTCGCGTGTTAAATACACGCATGACTCGAGCTCGTGGCTAAAACAATGAGAACTATTTATGAAGTCGTCCAGAGGTAAATGCAACAAGGGGCAAAATGCAGGTCGACAGCTGCTGAGCAAGCATTAGTATATAATCTTTAAATGGGGGCAGTAATACTTGAGAATGTTGTAGGCAATCTGCAAAGCTGCATATTATGTTCAGATTGACAACTTTCGAATTTTAAGAATTCTCCCATTTTTCAGGCAAACGGGTAAAAAGTTAAATGCGACAATTTATAAACTCTGTAGAAGCCACAAGGTCCTTTGAGCGCAGGTGCAGCCAGCGTACGTGTAGATAAATTATTTGCAGACGCAGTCGTATCCTCGTGGGAAACAAAGACGAGCGGCCGTAAAGCGCAGGGACGTGTAATAATGAACGCGTATATAATACATGTACGCGTGCACCCTCAATACCTGAGTAACCGGGGAAACCCAAGAACGAACATCATAAAGCTGTAATCTCGCCATTGTAGGACGCTGCGCGCGTTACACCTACCTACGTACATTTCGCTTTTGCGCGCGATGTGCCTATGTGCCTATATGTGCCTGTACATAGCCACAAAGGGTTTGGAAATTTCGAGGGCTTTCTAGTTGTCCCTATACATATATCCGGATGGAACGCGATAACGCGTCTCGGATCAACCGGGCGTCCGCTAGTTCAAAGGGTTATTCATACCATTCTACGAGATTCCTCCTTGATTTTCAATGAGCCCTCGCTGTTTATGTGCTGTACTATATTTCATGCATTTAATTATTATACTAATTTTGAATTAGCTTTATTTATTATAAAATGTATTTATTTGGGTATGAATATAGCTAGTAAATCTTCAGTAATATTATATTAGAACAAGTTTACATTATTCTTTAATGCATAGGCTGACGCACGCAATGAATGAAATATGAGAAAGGGTCCTTGCTCGAAAAGTTGGTGATCGGCTTGGTGCGAAAAGAGATTGATCGGCTCGAATTATAAGAATCAGGTTCATGCTGGATGTATCTATATACCTACATGTACGACATTATTGACATTGTCAGTAATATCATCAAAACTGGTTTAATCGGAACCCTTGAAATCAGATACGAGAAGGAACAATTGATACAATAATACATTAAACTATAATTGGATAAAATTATTAGTTATTCGATTTCCTATAAATAAGAGATTGGTTCAGATGCAATCACAAATAAAACTTCTCTGAAATGTGCTTCTAATACATGTTAAAATAACTTCAGACCGAAATTATCAATAAAATCAATATTGTAGTAAAAATATTACTTTTTTATGAAACCCGAGCCAAGCTCAAGTTCCATCAGAGAGAGTATACTCTCAACAGACTGGCAATTACATTGTCATTAAGCCAATTCAAAGGGCACCGTCCAAATAACATCCACCCCGCACAAACACCGATCAATTCAGAGCCAGTCCCGCTTCTGTATTTTTTGCACTCGCCATACGCATACATACACAGACAGGAGTATGCATACAGCGCGTCAGCGGACATCATGAAAGTCAAAGTTATTTGCTTTACCCTGAAAATCCGTCAACACCGCCGATGCACAGCCAGCCGCGCGTTCGAATCAAATTTCCGGAGCTGCGGCTTTTTCTCTCTGTCTCTCCTTCTTTTATGCCTGCCCCCGCGCCAGACTCGATTGTGTCGCGCGAAAACAAAACGGCAAACGGCGCGCCTGGCCAAACAGACGATATACCCTGTGAAATAATTAGCAATCGCGCAAACACGCTCGCTTTTTGTGCGCGTACAAATCCTGGAGGCGCTACTGCTGCGGGCTGCTGGACTAAATTCGAGATGCTCGGCCATTGCGCGCAATTACGCGGCTCTTTCGCCAATTAAGGCCATTACCAGTGGCGCAAAAGTCGGGAGAGGAGCCGATGTATTTGGCGCGTGAAGCGCCTGCTGTGTACGATAGGCTCTGGCTCGAGTGGCTCCGCTCAATTTTAACGATCGTTTGACTTTCTGACGGCTGCCTTGGGGGAGTGCTGCCTCCTGCTTTAAGCGTATTTCAGGGATTACGCTCGCTCTCCATAAAGTGGACTTTTAACCAGGATTACTCGACTGATTAAAGTCTTAAGTATTCTTATATACATCGTTACATGAATTTCTATTTATTACAGGATCACTCTATACTCGTCAATTAGAAAGGTCCCTCAGGATGAAACTCTCACTCTACGCTCAATAAAGCACACGGCATTATGAATTATGAGTATAGCCTCGCGGACTGCTGCACCTTCTTTGTCGGCCGCTTAACAGCAAATTCCTAATAAAGGCGCGAGTATACAGCCTCCGCTTATATCCCGATCGCTCGAGTTGAACGCAATCACTCCGAAGCGACACAGCGCCGCGGCTAAGCCGCGAGAGTAACGAGCCGAGCAGTTTGTCAAGTCGGCAGATCCTCCGCACTCTCGCTCTCTGCAGACGACGGCTGCGCCAGGAGAAAGCAGGAGAAACCTCCTTCCTTCATCGGTTTATACCTCGCGGATTTGCCGCGCCACGTCAAAGGACTGCTCCGTGCGCGCGACGCGGACTTAATTAATTTGCGCCGTAATTTCGACGAAGGGGATATCGAATTCGCGAGATCAAAGCTTGCCAGGCTGCTGCTGCTGCTGCTCTTGCTGCTTTGCCTTTTTCCTTTATACCGGGCGCGCTTCTTATTTTTCTCCTGAGGGATTATACGGCCCGGCTGTAATCCGATGAAAGCGTCGCGGCGATTTGCTTGTCTTTTTTTAGTTTCTTTTTTTTCAAGAGGCCCGGCTGGGCGGAAAAGATTATTACAACGAGATTCCTTTTATATACGCTGAGGCTTAGCCATGAGAGTGGAAATTTCAATCGATATGCTTTAAAACGCAGATTCTGGAGCAGCGCGATCTTGACAAAAAATCGATGCCAGCCGGGTGATACGAGCTGCACGAACTCTCTTTTCCAAATGCAACAGTCGCTGGGGCGTTTATACATCCTATGCGTCTGCTGATAAATATTTCATGCCTTTTTTCCGTTCAATGGCTTCTTTATACGTCTGCTGCCTTACTTTTTGATTTTACTTGCATTTTATTTTACTTCTTCAAGCCAACGCATAAGATTCTTCGAATCGATAAAAAATAGCCTTGCAAAAACCCAAAAAAGAAAACAGATTAAAACATTCAAACGAGCACAAACAATTTAAAGTACAATTTCAATAAAACGAAATGTCCAGATCGAATTCATAAATTAAATTAATTACCAATACAGGAAAATGTTGATAACTTGCGTATTTCAATAGATAAGTTCGATCAGATCGAAAGCCCAATTAGAAATTCAAGTTACTTAACACCTCGAAAAATGCTTCCGTCCCGCCTGCCTGACTCACAATCAGTATACCGGTTTACTTGGCTCAAACCCATATGTATATAGGTACACACGCTTTCGCACCTGGCAACCATAATCTCCGGTGGCCGATCGGTTAGCCCGAAAAATCGCTCGATTAATGGCGCGCAAAGGCATCATTAAGTCGCTCGCGCGCACCGCCTCCTAAGCTCGCTCGAGCTTGCTGCACGTGTCGCTCCCGAAAAGCCACCGGTCTCTACTCGTTGCCACGCGGCCACTCTACAGTTCCTCCTCCCTCTTCTCTCGCCTTTTTCCTCTTTCTTATTTGCGCGCTCAGCTCTCGCAAAAGCATGCGCAGCGCCTGCAGCGCTGACCGGCGCCTCTTTCAATGCTTCGAAGCGCCTCTATTCGAAAGCTTATATAGATTGCTGTGTAAATTAAAAAAGCTGCAGAGTTTTTTAAATTAAAATTTCATTTGAAATATCGCTGCAGGAACGAATCAATTAAAATTCCCGTTCCGTTGAAGACGATAAAGGCCTCCGATAAAAATGGCCAATAAAATATTCATCGTGCAGCGGGCATTGTTGAGCGGCAACATTTTCGCCGGCGCCCGCGCATTTAATTATCATAAGAAAAACGCGCGCGCTTCATCTGGCGCCGCTTTGCGCACAAAGCGGCCAATGATTCACGATACGCGATATTAAATTCCCAGAGGAGCTCGCTCGCTCGCGCATCCTTAAAGACGCCGATTTATTCGCATTAGCCCGGCCCGCCGTAATTTACAATTACTTAGCCTACTCTCGAAGGCTTTTCACCCTCGTGTACACACGGGGAGTAGTCGGTTCGCTCGGTGAAAAATGTCGCCTGTATGTAAAGCAAATTGCGCCACCCTCTTCGCCCGCGGCAGCGGCGCCGCCGCCGTTTTCATTATTTCGACCGAAGACAAAAAAAGAAAGAGAGGAGCCCACCGCTCGCGACCCCAATTCATCGACTCGCTGCCTCTGCAACCGATGTGTATATGCGTGTGGGATGGAAAAATTAATTTCCGCTCGTGCTCCTTTACATTTTGTTTCATCCTGGTCGAAGGCAAAAAATACTCGGCTGTAATGATGGCTATTTGTTATTTCTGACGAATGAAAGTGGGAGCTGCCCTTTCTGTAATCGACCATTTGCGATTGCGATAATTTATTTCTCTCAGATTAATACATTTAATCAATGGCGTTTAACAAATATGAAATACCAACTTCTGAGTGAATCACTACGGCAAGGTATTTATTTCTAGTTAACAATTATAACTGGCAAATTATCAATAACGATAAATTAAGAAAAGTTAAAAATTGTATACATGTATATGTACGTAGAAGTAATTTATTGAAGTAAATAAAAAGTATGTGCACTTACAAGTCTTAAATAAGTATAACTTAAATGATTCGAAAAAGTTATTTATAAACTCTACAAGTAAAACTATAACCAAAATTATACCACTAAGAACAATTAATAAAACATATAATTGAAAATATTTATAAACAATATTGTAAATTGGAAACTTGACTCTGTTATTTTATACAACACGAAATATTTATATTCACAATTTAAATTTTTAGTATAAGTTAGTTTTAAGAATAATTAGCATCAGATTTAAATCGAATGTAGGAACAATGCACCTGATTTGTCCATATGTTTAGTAATAATATTTTGTAGGGTAAGCGAATGTGAGAATCGCGCTGACTGATGTTCCCCTACTTTAGTTGTTAGATTCAATTGTTTGTTCTTAGTTTAAGGTACTATTATCCTAAATAAATAATAAATTCAAATGCTTCTTTAAATCAGCTAAAAAAAGAACTAAACAAAAAATGCCTTATCCGCGAAAAGTTCTTACTTCACCTATTAATCGACTGTCTCATCATATCTTTTTCTTTTCGTTTTAAGCTTGTCCACACACGCGCCACATCATCGACTCAACATCCTCGATATCATCGGCTGCCGCCACCTGCTCTGGTCCTTTAAAAAATGATTAACCGTTTACGTTAGCTCCCCGCCGCGATGAAAAATGAAAGGGCCAAGCGCGCAAGCTCTTTAGAGACAAAGGACGCATTAGGCTCCTGTCTACAGTGCGGACCTATCAAAGTTCCATTAAGCGCACTCGCGCGCGCGCAGCCGGCTTTTCTTTTCTTTGTTTTTTCTCGCGCCTCTGTCTTTTTGCATATTCATTCGCTTGCTAGGGGACTTCCTCCGTTGAGTTGCGCCTAATTGAATGGAGTTCCACTCCAGCTCCTACTTTTTTCCTTCTGCTTTGCAAAATTAATGTTTGTGGTGTGCTGTGGCTCGTTTGCCTGAAGCTGTGATTACGAAGCTTTTTGTTTTGATAAACTTGCAATTATCCAAAAAACGAATGAATCTCGATTTGATAAAAATAAATAATGGCTCCTATACGTTTTGAAATGAAAGCCAAAGCATATTCAGCATGCGCGCTAACTCCTAATATTCAGTTATTCCAAAGCGTCAACGCTTTAACGAGATGCGTGACGGCAGCACTCGTTGAAAAATTAACTCGCTGCAGTCGCTCTCGAGGCGCACATGGACGAATAAGTAGTTCCCATAACACATGCATGCATCTTAGATATCGCGGGAGTGTAAAGTTTCTGTATTCATTGACAAGAGGCGCGCGAGATTCGATCGCGAGCGCGGCCAAGCTGCGTTCTGACCGCCTCATTATACCGAGACTGACAAGACGATTTGTCAAGAAGAAAACGAATTTGCTATCTGCCAGATCCACAATGGCTAAATATCGATTTCCTCTGACGCGGCGCAAGCCACTGTCCCTGAACTCACGATGGAAATCGAACGTTTTCCCAGATTCAGGGGTCTCGCGCTTGAATGGACCGAAAATTAAAAATTAAAGATATCTGCTCTATGTAATTTAATGTTAAAAAAGGAAGAACATTTAAATGAAAGTACGTAAAAACTTAGACTTTGACCTAGTATTAAATTTTTCAAGATTTTTAAAAACAATATTTTATTTTAATTTAATTATTAATTTTAATGACAAATTTTCAGACCTAAACAATGAGTAAGATAATAAATAAAAATAAAATCTATTTTTTCTAGCCACGAAAATAGAGGGGTCAAAATGAGGCGTCGCCTCCCGGCGCCCATCCTCGCTTTTCTTCTTTCTTCACGGGCGAACGACGAGGCATGTAGGATATACTAGGTATCCGATCCATTTGGACGGCCGGCGACGCGCACAGTAGCCTTCCCTCCTCGCCCGGGCACTCGGGTTAATGAAAACCGTGATTGAGCTCGAGAGCGCGGGAATCGATCGGGCCCGGCAAGCGCGAATCTCAGCACGAAGATGCGCCCGCCCGCGTTCCAACTCTAATCACGCGCCGGCTATTCCAGAGGGCGAGCATTTTTTTTTTCGCCCACCTAATCCAATTATCGTTCGGATGCTGCTCTCAACTTATGGATGTGCGAGTATGGGAGAACAGAGCCGCAGTTACGCGTCGCTGCTCGCTCGTTATATTCGAGATCTTTTTTCTTTTTCGAGCCATTACTTTTCCATTGTCTTTATTTTTGACTGTATGTAATGGCTTTCTTTTTTATATGTATAAAAGGGATATGTTTTCACAATAATTTCTCAAATTTTTTGAGTGGATTTTTAACTAGGTTGTGTCTTTCGCGATGTGACTACAGCTTATATCGAAAGAGAAAGCGAATGTTTATATTAGCATCGCAGCAGGTAAAAAATGCACAAGCTAATTCAGGAGGGAGAAAGAGCGAGCTCAAAATATCTTTGTTTTGAAATCGAGCGAGCGGCGAATAAAGCAGTCGAATTCAGTATCGGCTGTTCTTTTCTTCCACTCGCAGCGGCAGCAACACACCTCAACTCCGCGCGCGAAAGCCGATTAATTCTTCGACAGGATATGACTAAGCGTACATACAGAGCCAGAGCTATCGAAGAATGAAGGCGCGAGCCGCGCAACAAAGGGCCGGGGCCACCTGCAAAAATTTCGGCGACTCGCTGGGGTCGCGGTTCAGCTGTAACCTAGCGCGCTAATAATTCAGAATCGCGTGTGAGCTGGTACCTCTCGCTTATTTTTTTTTTTTCGGGGATCGCTTTCGGAAACGTCGGCAATTATATACGCGAATCGATATCCCCATTGCGTGCGTGCCATTGAAGCTCCCCCGGCAGCGCGCGAGCTCGCCTCGTGTGTATACACATCGCGCACAAAGCCATAGCGAGCTGGCGCGCGCGCGGCGCTTGCATTGTATCGATTGACTCGCGGCAGAGCGCGGCCAAAGCGGAGGCTTCGGCAGGCCGCTTCTCTATCTCTGATATCCGCATTGCGGCTGCCAGACTTGCCAGCGACATTCGACACTTTTGTTTGCCGATCCGATAGTTAATTTTGGGTAAATAGCGAGCTCGACTATTTCAAAGGGCTCTCGACTGGCTCTATTAATAATTTCGACTATTCTATTGACTGGCTGGGTTTCTTTTATTATTAGATTAGCCGTAATTTTATAATTTCAGGAAAATAATAAGAGTTGAAAAATCTATAAAATTTTCGTAACATTTATTAAATGTTCCTGACATATTCTCTCAAGTATACCCTATATACATTCAGTAAGAAAACTCTAATATCCAACAATTTCGCATTATTCTTTTACGTCTGCAGCAGTAAAGCGACCCCAGCGAGGGTCCACTTAGCAGGCTTATCCTTAGTCTTGAGATTGAAGGTCCAGACATAAGTGGGTCCTCGAGTGCGCGTCTTGTAAACTGGGCACTCGTACATATTCCTCAGATCCTGCTTGTCCTGGGTGATGGCGCGCACGTTTATCACCGGCATCGCAGGGAATAATTCTTTGGGCCGAGAGTCAACGATAATGCCGGCCTGCACGTCCCACCTGGCACCTTCCATGAAGATTCCGTGAACGTAAGCACCGTCGCGTGGTGCCGTTCTGCAAATAAATATTAGCTTGAATACTTTTTTTTTTCATTCAAGAAAAATCTGCATTTTAGTAAAAATAATAAGCTAATGTTTGCTTTCTTTTTTTCTTTTATCAATATAACACTGTATATGTAAATGCCATATGATATAAAATTAAATTAAAAAAATAAATGAATAAATGAAATAGGCTCTGATTTCAATATTATTTTATGTGTAAAATAAAATATATCTGTGTATTTATTTTACTGTCAAAAAGATTTGATTGTTTGCAATTTGATAAAAAAACAATGAACAAATGAATTATCTTTTCAATTTATTTTGTAACAAATACATATGTAGACGCATGCAGAATTTGTATTAAAAAAATTTGTAACAACAAAAAATATTTTTTCTATAATTAGAGGAAGAGGTCAGATTCACAGTTGAATAGAATATATCTTAAAAAGAAGAGCCTATAAAAAAAGTATAGACACTAGGTTTCTCGCATAAAAATCGGTTTCCTGGAGGTGGAATGACTGTTGGTAAGACTAAAGTAACTTTAAGACAGATTAGTCAATTAACTTACGTAAATTCCTCTTTGTTTTTCTTGGTCACGTCGCACTGCAGGCACATTTTATCGAGCGGAAGCTCGTGTCGCCTCGCGGTCGACTGCATTATCGCCGTTAGCAAAGACTGAGGATTGAAGAATCCGGCAAGCCACACCGAGGCTGGCAGCTAAAAGCGAAGGGTAATACGTAAATTCCGAAGAATTTTAGCATTGAATCTTAATGAGAGAAGAACCGTACCACAAAATCAGTCGACCAGGTCTCTAATTCACGAATCCTCAAAAGAAGATCGACGAACCAGGCGGTGAGTCCGAGCAGCGACGGGTAAGCGCGCTGAGTCCAAGTGTTCGGCACCTGGTCGAGGAATAGCGCCGTCTCCAGGTCTTCCATATCGGACGTGATGGTCAGCTCGCCTTTTAGCCCGAGATCGAGTTCGCGCAACGAGCGCTTTATCTCGCCCGTGAGATAGTTCATGCGCTCGCACTCCTGGAACGCAACGATCACGTACGGCGTACGCTCTTCGACTTTACCCATGATCTCAGCCATATTAAACTCCTCGGGCAGTTTCTCTAGAATTTCGTCTAGTACTTGCTTTACCTTAAATGGTGAAAAATAAGTTAACATTAATTCATTTCTTTCAGCTTTTTTGTTTGAGTAACAATTTTTAAATTTTCTAAAATATTGCGCCGTTTTGAAATAAAACAAAACTTGTATTACTGTGGGTTGTGAAAGTTAGCTTACTTTGTCCTCCCTTGTTACAGTTTGACCTCCCGAACTTCCAGCATCTCTAGGTTGCATTTCAAAAACTGTCCTAAAAAGATTTTCCGAAGTTGTAGTTAAAAATCCCATTTCAGCATTAGGATGTAAACCATACAAGTACGGAGACTCTGGTGGTAAAACTTCGTCGATGTAAGTATGGAATCCGATTAAGTCAGTGTTAGGTGGAGCAGGAAAGCCTTAAAAATAATGTTTAAGAAATTAGTTGAACCGAAAATTCAGAAATAAGAATAACAATTTTTCTCTAAATACCTGGCGCAAGATTGAGTTCACCGTCAACAAGATCAGGTTGCATAAGCTCTTCCAAATAAGAAACACATAATCTTCTGTCCCAGTCGTCTGTAATATGACCACCGTACATTATCTCGCCAAAGAGATATCTAAGATCTTCCCAAGGGATTTTTGGGCTAGCCTCCAAATAGTTGTGTAAGACGCTTACACTGATATTCAAGTCGCCTACATTAAAAGGATAGATCTTATTCCAGCCTTGAGGACCGAATTTCCTGCGCTCGGCCACGACCGCGTGAAAGTAGCATAGCGAGAACAGAATGACTTTAAATTCTGCCTCTTTGCTACACATCTCCAGAGTCTCTTGCGTGAAATTGTCCAGAGCCTTGTGTAGATTCGCCTGCATTCCCGTTGGCGGTTCGTTTGTAATCTTTATTGAGGACTCCAAAATTCCCTAAAATAAAATAGAATACTTTTTCAAATTCATATTTACGGCTCGTATATTTAAAAACAAAGAAATTCGAAAAATATGAAACCTGAGGAATAATATGTCCAGCCGGTGTACTCGCCGGCTCAGCGCTCATGAAAACTCGATAATCCTCATGGGAGCCTTCCGAAGCTATTTCTAACTTTTTCTCTAGGAGGGGAAGCCATTTCTTCACTAAATGAATGTTCTGCAGGATGACCCAGTGTCCTTTTTTTGAAGCTACATCCATTGCGCTCTCGGCTACACTTTCCTGTCCTTGACCGAGAGAAACGTTATGGAAGTTTTGCGCGTCAAAAGTAAAGCCTAATCGTCTTCCTAAATCTTCTACATCCTGTTGAAAAAAATTGTATGAAAATATTCCTAAAATATTACTCATAAATTTATTAAAATATATAAATTTTGTACAACTCGAATGTACCTTCAACGGATTAACTCCAGGAGAGAGAATGAAAAATATAGGCGTCGATGGACTAGTTTCCTCGAATGACTTGGCAAATTCTACCGTTCTTCCCTCGACGTATCGAGGTCCTAGTTTTTCCTCTATGAAGGCAGCAATAGCGTAAGTCATTCGATCTGGTCGCAGTGCTCTTAACATGCACAAGCGCTGAAGTGCCGTTTTATTTTTCCATTCTTGAGGAAATTTCTCTCGCTCCGGGCACTCGCAGTCAACTAATTTTTTCCAGCGCTTCGGCGAACTCTCTATGTCACGATCCAAATTTCTAAAATACAAAAATTACAAAAATTTTCAAAATTTAATAAAACATTAAAACATATGATTATAAATTGGAAAGCAACTTGCCTGAATTCGTCTCTGGAGGCCAAGCTGCGAATGCCGCCCCAACTGGTGTTGGTCAGAAAATCAACGGGTGACGTCACGTGCGGTGTGATAGGAAAGCGCAGTAGAAAATCAAGCTCTGCTGCTGAGATCTCTTCGCGAGCCAGGAGAATCTGAAAGGCCATTTGTGAAGTAAAAATAAGCTTGTCGCACTCGAAGAGGCCTCGCGTCGTGTACATAAAGACCGAATAGGTGATACACTCGATGAGGCTTTTGACGCGAGAGGCAACGTCCGGCGCTGGCTCTGCCCTGAGCACAGCTTTCTGGAAGACAACGCTGAAGGCCTTGAGCGAGAATTGGTAGATTGGGTTGATGGTGTTAAGGTCATTGAGGATAAAATAGAGCAGCGAGGCTCTAGCAGCGGCGGCTCTGTAAAGCTCGCGGGCAGCGTCGATCTCGCGCGAAGTGCCCCGAGCTTCTGTAACTTTACGTTCGACCTCGGCAGCTGTGCGCTTCGTCGTCTCGAGATTTTCCACGAGAGCAGTATCGCCCAGAACATTGCTTCCAGCTGAGGAAAGTCTGCATCAATAAAACGTTTTCTTTTATATATTAATATTACAAATTAAAATAAATTCAAAATAAATAAAAAATGATGAAAAACAAAAATTATAATGTTAATATTGACATTTTGTTCCAATATATCAATTATCTCCTACTAAAAGTTACGAAAAACTGATATTTATGTTGAAGCTTATTTTTCAAGCTTTCTAAATAATCAACAAAGATTACACGAATAAGACGAGATTTAATACAAACTTTGATAGAAGTGAATCTTCGAGACTATTCAGTGTAATTTTAAAATCGTTCTGCTGTCTCGTTAAATCCGCCTTGAGCTCCTCCAAGTCTGGTCGTTCGGCTTTAACTACTTCTGCAAGAAGTTGGTCTTCTAAGCCGTCTCTAGTTACGGTGAAATTAATCAGGGTTGTCTGAGCCTGCATTTCGGGCTTGTAATGAGGGTTCGCCAGTTTCGTATGTAGAAGCAAACGAAAATTTGGATTGTACTCGACTTCTTTGTCACCAATTTTCAAGGCTCGACCTTTTTTTATTAAATTACGCCCGAGTAGCGAATCGAGCACAGGGTCGACGAATTCCCCAATATTTTCAACAAGAACGGTCGCCCCTGCAGCCAAGGATTGTTCGATAACGTCCAGGTAGCCGCGTTGTCCTAATCGAATTACACGTAGGGTATCGCCATATTTTTGTTTTATCCATTTTATTCCTTGAAGCTTGAAATCAAAAAATGTAATTTATCTATATACAATATAAATATTTTTATAAATATTTAATAAAAATCAATATTTCGTGTAACGTACTTGTGGATCAATCATCAGAGGCCATCGATCTGAATTCGTTAGTATTGTGGCATTTTCAGTAGACATTCTATCGTTAGGTAGACCTTCATTATTCCATTTGGCTATTTGAGTATCGTCTGTTAATAATGACAATGGATCCAGTCCATCAGTAATTGGGACGGTCGGTTCAATACTTCGCAAGAAAGGCAACCATTGTTTGTTGAGAAGATCCAATCTAAATTGCTTAGTAAAACATCCCACGTACGAAATAAAAGCAGTTACTAATAATACATCGCCTGGTAAAGTTGATGCTTGTTGCATAAGACTAAAAATAAACAAAAAATATAAAAATCAAAGTCTGAAATAGTTTTAAAATAAATAAATAAAAATACTTACTTTGCAACAGAATCTGCCCAACGGACATTTTCTGAAGCCAAACCACCAACTAGACGGTTTGCTAAAGCAATAGTTGCATTTGTCGCATCAGCTTCTTGTTGACATTTCATTTTTTCTGCTGTAGCTTGCTCAAAATCAGCTGTTAATTTCGCTAATTGTTCTTCTAAAGACTGCAATGCATATTTAAAGAAAAATTTTTTATTTTAAAGATAATTGTATTATGTTAAAAATGAAACATTATTTATTTTTTAAATTTTACATACCGTCACTTTCCGTTTAATGACACTTAGCTTGTCTTGTGCAGCCGCTAATTCAGCATTGGCTTGAGCTAAAGCTTTACGCTTGGGCTCAACATCACAGAAAACTTCATAAAATTTAATAATATTAATAACCCATGCACACAGACCAGCTGCAGCTGCTGATTTCGATCTGACAAATTCAGGTTCGAATTCAGAATCTTTTAAATAAGGTTGAATGGCTTTTATTACTTCAGGATGAATGTTCTCTTTATCATAATTAATTAGTGCATCTAAAAAAGCATCGACTTTCGCCATCACGACCTGAAATAATTATAAAATATTAATATTGGTGAGTAATATTAAAATCCATTATATCCTGTAAAAATACTCTACTTTTGCTGCTTTCCAACTACGGTCTTTAGGTACTTTTCCATTCGGGGCGAGAAGAACCATAACAGCAGCCGTAACGTTTGTCACAGCACCTGGTGGAGAACCAAAAGATTTTAATTCTGTAAGGTTTGCCTTATTTAAGGTATTCAAAGCTTCTTGAGCAGCTAATAATGCAGGTTCAGCCTTCAATAAATCAGCTTCGCAATCTTTCTGTTTTTTCAAAACTTCTTCTGCAATTATTGCAACTTTTGACTCCTCCTCATCGGCTAAACAAAGAAATTTTATTACAATTATACTATTTGGAAGTAAACAATTTTTCTGTATTATTTGAAAAATTACCAAGTGTTTTTTCTCGTTGAACTTTGTCGGTTTCAACTCCTACAATAGCTATAAGAGCATCAGCAGCCTCATTTTTTTGTTGTAACTCAACTTCTTGAACAGCTAATTTTTGTTTTAATTCGTCAACCTGAATAGCAGTTGATTTTAATTTTGCCAAACCATTTTCCAATCGCTCTACTCGAGCTTTTAGCTGTTTTGATTTGTCTTTAAGAAGTTTTGTATATAAACTAATTTGTTCAAGAAAAGATTTTGGTGTTGTGTAATTATAACGACGTTCACTTGCCAAATACTGTCGACTAGCTAAGTTTACAGTTGTGTGGGCATGAGCCATAAACTTTGCCACTGATTCGCTGCAGAAGAAAAAAATTTATCATTATGAATTTAGTATTCATAAGAGAAATTTATACTTACAGATAACTTTCTGGCAACTCTTGAAGTTCTTGCAAAAACCGATTTGAAACGGACATTAAAGCTTCTTGAGGCCATTCGTGAAACCAATTTACAGCAGTGCAATTAATTATTGCAGGAAATTTCCGCGATCGAACTCGTAAAGTTGAACCCACTGGAGAAAAGCAAAGTACTACTCTCAGTTGACGTCGCACTCTGTCAATGAAAAATTTCCAACAATTTTCTCGGGTATCTAAAATGCCTGCACCCTTGACTTCATTACGCACACCTATAAGCAATACCATAAAAATAGAGTTATTGTAAGAAAAAATTAAAAAAATTTATTACCAACCTGCAATAATATTTTCAACTTCATCTTCTGGAAATAAATCTGGAATTTCTCCGGAAGCTAGCATGTCATTAATTAATACAAGAAATTGTTCGTTTGGTACTTGAGCATCGGTCATAAGGAACATAATTCCCAAATTTTTAAGTCCTGATTTAGAATAAAGTGTAGCGAGTTCTAATTTAAGATCTAAAACTCCGTAGCCTTTTCGTAATTGAATTTGAAAAACTTCTAAAGAGCTGATGAAAGCAGACAAGCGTGAAAGGCTTTGTTTTCCAGATCCACCCACGCCTACAAGCAGTGCACTTCCACGAGGAGATTCCAAAATTCGATTTATTTTACATACGTGCATCATGGCATCTTCAAAAAGAACAAGATTCATAGCTGCTACTAAATCATTGTAACTAACAAGAGCTTCTGTCAATAAACGATGTAAGCTAGCCCAATCTTTAACTGGCATATACTTTGGTTCTCCAACACCACCTGAAAGTAATATATTTTATCGTTAAAATTATGTAAAAAAAATTAAAATAAAATTGATACAATTTGCTATATTAACCTGCGAAGTGACAGTATATATTTGGTTTTTCAAAAATAGCGCCCTCATCAATTTCTTCAACATTCTTTTTTAAAATATCAATTTGAAGCTTACTAAAACTTTCTATATCTTTTTCATCAGTTAGTTTATCGCCATATACTCGCTGAGTTTCGTGCATCCATAGTCTTACAAAATCTGCAGGACATTGAAGACATTCATTACCGCTGAATAGTAAACCTTGGAAGCAATTAGACAAATCACGTAAATTAAAAATATAATGAAATTTAGTAGCGGTAGGAAGAAAAACTTGAGCACATCGATGATGTAATTGTAAAGATGCTTGTACAATATTTCCGCAAAGATCACTGACAGTTAGAGGAAACCTAAAATTGATTATAAATTGATTGTAAATCATTTAGCCGGTATATGTATAATATTAAAAAATAATATTTATTACTTATGTTTACCTGTGTTCTACATTTGCTAAATGTTGAGACAGAATTGATGCATAAATTGTAGTAAGTGAATCAGAATTTGGAAAACTAACCGCAAAGACAGCGAAATGCCTTTGTAGTCTTGGATTTATAGTAAAGGAACCTGCTGTCGGATTCATACAACTTATATACTGACAATTGTGAATATCTTTTAGCGATAGTTTTGTTCTGTCGTACCAATGATTATAATCTAAATGTTGCCTAATTAGAGTATGTGGTTGGACGGTTCCATAAGTATCCACTTCTGGCATATTCATATCATCAACAAAATAAACTAATGTTTTATTTCCTGGAGGTCCATAATTTCGCCCTGCTTTTTTCTCTAATGGTTTTTCTAAAATTTTTTGTAACATCTCTGATGTAGTATAAAAATTGAATGGAACATTTGCTACTGCATAATTTTCTGAAAGTTGCAAAAGTTTTTCTGCAACTAGAACCGTTTTTCCACATCCTGCAGGACCAACCAACATCACAGGATGCTTCTCTGCCATTAAAAGATCTAAAAAGTAGCGAATCCGAATAGATTCTGCTGTATAAACTAACACTGCTTGTAAAGGTAAGTCTGGATCAAGTTCAAACTTTGGTAATTTTTCTGTCCAAGGTACAAAATTTTTTGTTTCTGGATCTATATAATAATCAAAAACAGTTCCCTGAGCGGGGAATTTAACTTGCTTAAATTCATTAACCCACCATTTACTGAACTCAACTCGATAATCAACAGTTTGATCTTGAAACATGGCAGAGCCAAATGCCCAAACAGCAGCAAATACAAAATAAAGTTCATAATGATCTTTTGTAAAGTCATTTGATGTTAATTCTGAAGTTAATAAACAGCTTAATAGGTGACAAATCATTTCAACGTGAGCCATGTCAACAATAGGTGTAATCTTTTTGAATCTAGTACGCAGCGTTTCTAGACATGCTGGAATGTATTTATCGAAAAGAATGACAAGATTCGCTTTTTCTGCCGGTGATGTTCTAGTTTCGATCCAACTTGTTACATAAGGATTCCATCCTAAGTCTTGAGGATTTATGTATAAGATACCAGCTCTAGAGACAGTTGCAGGTGTAGCAGTTCGCAGATTAGAAATTTCGAATAACAACCTCATAGATGGAGTAAGTGCTATTCTTTCATTGCTTGCAAGAGTTAATACTTTATTATCATCCATCACTGTGTTTAAAGATTCTATCCACATTGGATCTATATCTCCATCCAGAATAATCCATTTTGGATTTTCTCCACCAAGATTAGCTTGATCTCTCATTATTACTGAAAATAAGCCATCCTTCCATTCACGAGTTGCTGGATTTATTATTCCAAAAAGATCATCATTTGTTACTGCTTTTGGATTAAGATCATTAAAGATAGGCTTTCTCTTAATATTTTGATACGTTCTAAATAGTGTTTTCCAGACTTGTGTTTTTCCACAGCCAGCAGACCCCACAATAAATACGGAATGTCTCACTTCAAGCAACTCTTCAAGTTGAACAACTTTTAAAATGAAACCATCTTCTGGTTGTAACGACAAATCTGTAGCCGCAGTTTTGACTGTTTTTTCAAATTCAATGTCCCTTTTTCTAGGAACGTCAAGCGCAGGAAAAAGATCAGCAATTAAACCCATGAATACTGGTAGATCGTCAGAAATTACTTTTGGTATATTAAAATCGCGTAAAGCTCTCATAAGTACTTCTTCTTCTGGTCTACCTGGATCGCCACGTTTTAAACTTCCAGCGACTACTAAAACAGACTTTATAGCTCTCAGACCCCAGTCGTAATGATCTTGCTTAGATAAAAGCTCTTTGCAAAGGGTATATAAAGTTATGAATTTTCTAGCAAGTATACGAGCTTCTTGGAAGCCTTCTGCTACTAACATAATTTCGCAAATTAATTCAAAATCAGGAACAACCATTGCACAAGGTCTGAATAAAGCTTTTAAGTTTTCTGGTAGTTCTGTTCGCCCTGCATAACCAGGGTTCATTGTAATAAAAATGCCAACTGAAGGAACTAGAGCTATCATTTCTCCCATAAAATTAAATATTTCCTTTTTATCTTTAATGGCATCTTGAACAGACTTAACTTGCACTGCAACAACAGAAAGAACTTCTACGGATATTCTATTGAATTCATCGAAACAGCCCCATGCTCCCGTTTGAGCAAGACCCTTATAAATATTTCCACAGGATTTATAATCCATTTGCTCTGAACAGTTGAATACATAAACCATAATTCCAAGAGCTCGTCCAAGATCTTTCGTCGTTTCGGTTTTTCCTGTTCCAGCCGGACCAGCTGGTCCACCTCCCATAACAAGATGGAGTGACTGAGTCAAGGTTATATAACATCGATCTGTTAATGGAGTAATGACTAATCTGTAAAATAAAAATTGAATTTACATTTAATTATATACACATATCATTATCTCGATCATTTTATTATACCTTGGCGTGTTGCCTAAATACTCATGAGAATATCTGAATTGTGCATCACAAATATTTGCAAAACAGTCTTTTTCCTTCTCATCCCATCTGTGTCGTAATTGACTTTGCCATTGGAAAGCCTGAGCAGTTTCTACTTTAGCATGCACAAGTTTAGCGACGACATCTCTTGAATGCACATCGATCGTACATATCGTCATTACTTTTTGACGATCTTGTTTGCTGAGTTCTCCGAGAAGTAGAGATATTAAAGTGCTTAATTGAGCAATCTGCTTTTTTAAGTAATCTTTTAATGCGTTATCGTAGCCCTCTTCAAATCTTGCAAATGCAAGATTTACTTCTGTTGTCCACCAAATCTGAGTGCCGCACAAGGATACTTGGGCTGGATAATCAAATAACCATTGTTCTCGTGGTTTTTCTTCATAAGCGTAAACAGCATCACTGAAATAATGTCGAATCGAAACACGCATTGCCATTTGCAATCTATTAAGCCAAACTTCTACAGCTCCTTCGCACACCATTTCACAGTTTACGAATTCAACGTATTCTCCATCTTTTGCATACATACCTGCAATGACACATTTTTTTATTTAATTTTTATCACCAATTTGCTTTTTAGTACTTACCGGTTATATGCTCTGGTTTCACATTTTTCTGATTTTCATCAAATTTTAATTTTGCCATTGAATCAAATAATTTTATTAAATGTTTTGCGACAATTTCCGGTTGATTACCATTTGAAAGTATATCTAACAAATCACTGGATGATACAAAATAGAATCTTGGAAAAGCTAATCTTTTAGTTTCCAAATACTCTGCTAAGGCTTTTTCGCATAATACTAATTCTTTCTGAAGGATATCTAAAGTACTAACAAGACCGTCTTTATTAGTTGCTTCCACCACATTCGGAGTTTTTGCCATTTCATGAGTCATTTCTTTGAACTGTTGATCAATTCGATCAAATCTTTCAGCATCTACAGGTAACTGTTTTCTAATATCTTCGGAAGACATGAAAATACTTTCAAGGTGCATCCAAGTACGCTGAACTTCAAACCAAATTGTTGTAACTTGGTCAGCAATGCTTAATTTTTTTTGCCAACAAGATACTTCTTCCAAAAAATGTGCTATGAATTTTGATGTAATTAAATTTTGTAATTGAACCTAAATGAATAATAATAAATATACACATTTTATTTTTAAAAGTAATTTGTACACATCGAAAATAGTAAAGTATGAATTAACCTGATTTTCTTCTAAAGTTTCTATCAATTCTTCACTTGCTCTAAGTAAAATAGCACCAGTCCGTGGATGAAGTTCTTTTTCAAATTCCATTTTTGACCACGTGACATTCAATTCTCGCAGATATTTCTCCATTGACATTTCTTTAACGGCTTTATCAACAATATTTTTTACTTCCTCTTCACAATCATGTAAATTTAATTGAAGTAAATCAGCCAAAGTGGTGGAATCATCCATTACGAAGCGAACCTGTTTATTTTATATATTTTTTCTAATATTTTGTCTAGCAAAACTGTTTATTGTAAAATTAATGAAAGCCATAATGAGAAAAAGTGATACATATAAGAATGTGCTAAAAACTATTTACTTACAATTATACTGTTTATAAAGGTATTGAAAGTGAAAGGATGAAATGGAATTGAAAATGAAAATCTACAATGATTTGAAAAATGAATTTTATTTGTGTATTATTTATTGCTGAATTACATTAGATGCTTACAAAATATAATGTTTTTATGAAATATGTACTATGAAATTGTAAAATTTATTATTATGAAATTATAAACAATATACGAATTGTGAAATTTAAGATTTTTATTATTTTAAAGGCATGCACAAGCATCATTCGCTTACAAAAATGGAATCTATGTAAAAATCATGTGCTAAAGTCTTCTGTAAGAAAACAAAGTTATTTTACAAATTTGATTTACAACAAAAGTTTTCATTTTTATTATATGTAGTATACTAACTGTTCTAAGTAGTTGTGTCATAAGTAATAATGTATAATGCAGTCTAATAGTGAAAAATTTAGAAAAATGTGTTACAAAATATAACTATTTAAGTAAACAATTATGTTTACTATATACTATACGTATATTAAAAATTATTAAAAAAATATGTGAAAAATTCTTATGTAGATTTTGTAATTTAAAAAATTAACTAGTATGTAAAAAGTGGTGCTTTTTATGTACAGTGAACTTACGGTCATTTCTGGAGTCATGTTGCCCAATTTCTGTAACATTGACAGCATATTTACAGCAGTGCAACTAATTCTAATATTTACACATGAAAAAAAAGTCTACCCAGTGAATTAAAGAGCTTTCCATATATGTACACGCCTAATATAATATCAAATATTACAAATATTCTTTACCGCTCTTCTTAACAAGTAAATAAATAAACAAGTAAATAAACAAACAAATAAATAAATAAAATACTTAATTCATTAATTAAAAAATTTAAAATAGGTAACAGAAAAATTTTTCGGCAACGAATTAATTTTTTATAAAAGTCTTCCTCTCATTGACAATTTTGAAGGTACCTTCGTGCTTTTCGTTAATTGCAGCCAATGCCTTTCACGGATCGCTGGATTTTGTAGTTCTGCTACAGCTCTAAGAGAAGTCAACATATTTTTGACAGTACCTTCCAGGGATACGTAGGTATCCCACGGTCGCATTTCCTTATCCAAACCTTTATTAAATACACAATTAAAAGTTTTTTGAGCTTGTTTTATCTCTAATATAATAATATAAAATTAATAAAAATTTTACCTCGTATTTCTTTGGCAAATTTTTTGCATTCTATATCCATATTTTCAACATCAATTTTTCTCCATGGTGTAGTCTTCCAACCTTCAATGCTACTCCTTACAATATTTACATAGTCCCACAATTGTTTAAGCATTTTTAAGTCTTTTCTACATTGTTTAAGTTGTTTGAATTCTGGAACAATTACTTCAAATAACGATGCAGACTCTTGTATATCGTGCATTTGCCTTTCCAGCATAGATATTTCTTTATGAGTTTCATCCAATTGAG
Organism: Eupelmus azureus; assembly: GCA_030522685.1. Classification (NCBI taxonomy): domain Eukaryota; kingdom Metazoa; phylum Arthropoda; class Insecta; order Hymenoptera; family Eupelmidae; genus Eupelmus; species Eupelmus azureus. The sequence continues at coordinate 30,958 of JAPYZA010000438.1, forward strand.
TATATGGATCTTCACAGTCATATTTAAAAAATTCATAACGCCTAAAAGCTTCACGATATTGACCTATAGTTGTATCAAAAGCTGATATACGACCGCGTATTCTTGAGACTTCACCTACGATTAATTTTTATATTAATATTTTTATAAATAACTTCTTTAATAATGTAAATAATATATTTTCTAAATTCTTTTTATTATAAGTAAAATTACCCGCTTGAAGTGGACCGACTTGCTGTTTCACCGTTGCTGCAAGTTTTTTAGTATTTGCCCACTGATCAGGCAGCTCCTGTAGTAGAACGTTCACCTCTTCCGGAATGTCCTGGTCGTAAAATTTTAAGAGTTCGATAGTTTCTTGCAATGGCTGAAACATTTCATCCGTAATTGGCTGCCTCTCCTTGACTTGCATTAAGAATCCCATCACGCTCACAAGACCTGCATAATCACCTGGTTGTATTTGTTGAAGCAAACCTTCATCAGCAAGTCTGCAAAGTTCATAAGGTATGTATTAATTAAATCATTTTTTTATGTATATACATATATTTGTTAGAGTCTCTCACTTTTCTTTTAAAGTAGTTACTTTATAAATGATTCACAATGTATCATTTAAAAGTAATTAATTTTAAAATGCATATTTTATTATAATGTTTTTAAATTTAAATTACCTTATGAATGTGCCAAGATCTGAGAGACTTGTTGTGACCCTTTCAACTAAGTGTTTCTTAAACATACTAGACCATTTACAAATTGTATTTAAAAGTGACTGGCGAAAAGGCTTTAAATCTACTCGAAACCAGACGCAGAATACTTTTGATGCATTCATTGCTTCGACTTCTGTGTAAAGACTTTCGTAAAGATCAATTTGCTCACGAAACTGTTCCATCTTAGGAGGACACTTTTTTGGAGCTTTTGGATCAAGAGCCACTATCATATCTGTTTCCTCAATAGACAGCTGTCTACTATATTCTAAAAATTGTTGCATTACGATATCTCTGTCTTCTAACCAAAGGTATGCATATCCTGTAATAAATATGAAATATAAATGACAAACCTTGAAATATTTTTAATAATATTAGTATCAGAAGTAATTTTAAATGTTAATGTCCGACTTTGATTCGACTTACATAATTTTTTTAAGTATTACCTTCAAAAATTCCGCAAAAGTCGGTAGCTTCTTCAACAGCTTGAGAAACATTGGCAAGTATCTCGCTCTTCATACCGCATATGTCATCGTCTTTTTCAATCTCCGACGCGTATCCTTCCGCCTCATCTTTCAACCTTGGTATCAGAGTGGCCATATTTACAATATCATCTAGCAAACCAGCTACAAGCTGATCTAAACTGTCAGGATCGTCAGGTTCCAAAGAAGGAATATAATAAAGATCCGGCTCTCTAAGTTCTAGTCGAGCTTCCAAAAGAGGTTCATTTTGATTTGCCGAGTCCATATTCTCAGCCAAATAGCTCAAAGAGCAGCCCAGAGCCTTTCGCAACGATTCGACCAAAATTTTATCGACATAACTTATGTACGCTTGCCACACTTGGCTTTTATCCTCCGAGATCTCAAAGAGCTTCTTGTTCTCCGTCAGTAACTCAGTTATTTGGTCGGCTGCTCGTCGAATCTCAGCATATCGTTTGCTTACCCGTTCACCGCGCTCTTCCAAGGATAGAAGGCTATTCTTACGGCGGTCCTTACGTTCGATAAGAGGCATTCTTGTCCATGGCTCGATAATAGTACGAATCTTCTCCACGTTGGCCTGCGCCGCTTTGACACGTTTGTACAAATCTTCTACAAGAGTCCCAAGCTCAGTCATGTACTCCAGGAGACCCTCTGAATTCCAACGCAAGTCGTTTTCCCCTCTTTGGATCAAAGAGTCAACCCGGGCGATGTCCAGCTCAATCAAATTATATTCAACTTTTCGACAGCTTCGCCGGATCTCGTTGTAAAAGTTTACTGTTCCAGTAAGCAGAGTTCGAAACTGTCGAAATGTTTCTGACATTTCAGCAACCTAAGAATCAAGTTTACTTATTACTATGGATTAAATTTTCAGAGCTAGATTAACAAAAATAATAATCGTATCACAGTACCTCTAATGCTTCTTTAGGTATGTCCTCAAAGTCCATTTGTTTCAAATAGTTCACTTCTTTTAAAACAGCAAATAGTTCGGGATCAAAATTCAATATCAGCATCGAGAGTTGGTCTCGTTTGATCAAGGACCTGTTCAGCCCGACTTTGACCGATTCCGGCACCACCTTAGCCCATTCCAAAAACAAGATCTTCTGTTTCTCGTTCAGCGAAGCCACCAACTTTTCGTAACGCTGAATAATGTTCTTCGCCTCCTCGCTTTCTACAATTCTACAAACGATAAAAAAAAAATAGTAATAATAAATTTAATCATTAATTTTTTTGCCGCTTCATGCACTAACGATCGTCAGCAGCAGCTGGCGGCAAAAACATAAATCTCTCATTGACTCACGGATGCTGGAGGGCCCGGAAGGCCTGCACCGGCAGATCGATGCGCTGTCTCAGCATACCCGTAAATTGGAGAGCTCCGGCAAGCGGCGGCAGATCGGCCATCGCACCGCGCGGCCCCCGGCCGAATAGCGCCTCGACCACCGTAAGCTCGCTGTTCAGCAATTCAAGGATGCGTCCGTAGCGATTCGTGAACTGCTTGCGTATCACCGGACGCTCCAGCACACTACCCGTTATGTTAATCAGCTAGTTTTTTTTTATTTCAGAAGCAATATATGTTTTTTAAAATATTAGATTTTGGTTTTAAAAAATTAACCAAAGTTTTACAATTACCTTAAATGTACTCTCTAAATTAGTGCAATCGTCAAACGCTTGGCAAAGTATAGCAGCTAGTTTACTATCGAGATCGATGATGGATTCGCTGAATTTTTCGCAATCCTGGACGAAGGATTCGTCATCAGGCTCCAGAACATCGGTAGCACGAGTTGAGAACGCCGCGAAAAGTTGCTGAAATTCTTTGTAGACGGCGACGATGCGCGTGCTCAGCGACCTGCCCATAATTCCGCCAACCTCGATTTTTTCTAGTTTCGAAAATTCCAGAACTGTATCAAACAACCATTCTATATCGGCGAGCCTTTTCAGAAATGCGTTAAGACGACCAAATACTGCGTTGGGATTGAAGGTCCAAGGTGGTGCTTCTTTTCTCAATGCAGGCATATTCTTTTGAAGATCAAATTGTCGTTTGAATTCTTCTAGTACGTCTGATAAAAGGAACACAGAATTGAAATAAATTTTAAGTATGTATTTTGAGTTTTAAGTATATTAAAAATTTGTCACCCTTGGAATTTTGCACGCGCTGTAGTGCTTCGTCGACGTCGCTCTGAAAAATCAATGTCGGATCGAGAAAGCGGCGCGCCTCTTGAATGAGCAGGTTGCTTATCTGTCGAAGCATTATAATGAGCTTAGAAGAGCTCTGATAATAGCGCGAGTTCGCCCAGACCAGACCAACCGAGTGAAGGAGGATTGCCATAACAGGCTTTGCCTCGGCAAAGTCAACCTCTTCCACAGTCTTGAAAGTCTTGCCGAGGGGTGTCAGGTAGAGGGATATTTCTTTGGCCTCTGCGAGCGACGAAACAACATTGGCGAATAGAGTTCGGAAGCACGGATAATAAGCGCTCTCGGTTTTTTCTAGAATCACAGCCATTTTACGTACTCTATCTTCCCTAAGCTGATGAAAAATATATCTAAAAATGACAAGACTCTTTAGTATGATGGTAGTATGGGGTAAAAGTTAATATATCGGTAATAAAATAGACCTCAAATTAGCGAGTCTCGCCGACCAATAGTCAAGCTCGACGTAAGGCGTCGGATTCTGTCCGTTGTCAAAGGCCGCGCTAGACTCGTGCGTAACGACATCATTAACGAGATAAGCCCACTTGATGACGACGCCCTCGATCGCGCTCTTGAGATAAAGATCGACCGCCTGGGGACCCTCGAGGCTGATGAGCCGCTCGACTTCCGCGACCTTTTCCAGACCGGCGGGCATCGGCAGGACCGTCCTTCCGTTCACCTGTCCCTTGACCTAGATCCATTTTCCCGATTTATGAATAATTTTGCCGTATAGCCGGACACGGGCCTAATGAAATGCGATCGTTCGAACCTGATAAAGGGTGCCGCGCAGGGAATGCACGTGTCGGGCGATGTCCTGTACGGCGACAGCCGGCAGCTCCTGGTGGTTATCGGACTTGCAGAGCAGAGGCGCGAAGATGTTGTCGACGATGGTGGCGAGCTCGTCGACGATCCGGTGAGACAGATCGCCGGTCAGCAGCATAGCCGCGCAGGCCTCTCTCTCTTTCGGGATCGCGGACAGTTGCATCTTTATCGCGTACACGCCTGTCAAAAGATACACGCGCTCGCGATTTAATGATAATTATGTAGCGCTACCTCTTCACATTGCCTCATCAGAATGTGAATAAACAACTTGACTGCATGTTCTTTATCTCATTCAATTAATACTATTTCTGAATTAATGAGAGAGATCAGTATTTTACCCCCTTTTTGCATAACTTTACTTTGTTTCGAAACATTTTAAATGTATTTACGGAAAATAAAAGCGCAGAATTTGCAATCATCTAGAAGGTATAATAAATTTAATTAGAAAAATAATTTATTTTCACGCAGTAAAATCCTTTAGTTAATTAATTAAGCCAAGCCCTTTGCTAAGTATATAACAATCATATCAGCAATACATCATCACATTCTATAAGAATATCTAAATTGAAATCTTTCTCGTAATTCATGCCACGCACTTATCCATATATACATCTTAATAATACCTTTCGTCCTCTGGCAAGGTATGGGAAAGCCACATGAAGGTACAATTTGCGCGTTCGGTGTGAGCACAACGAAAAGCGCAGCAGGTACCGGATTGTCCAGGAAATCCAGAACGGAGTTGCGATGGTCCTCCGTCATCAAGAGTCTTCCCCATTTTTCCGGCTTTAATTTAAGCGATTTCTGGACCACGCTGCCGAGGTACTCCAGCCTGTAGTCGCTTGTCGCTTCCATCGCTGCTGTTTCCACTAAATTGTTTTTATCAAATTACTAAATGCAAACTGAAACTGAAATCTTTTAGTCTTCCGTTACTATTCTATAAATCTTCACTAAAACATAGCAAAAAATGAAGTCAGTAAAAATGTAACGGCAAAGCAGCCCGGCTGAGCAAAAGAAAAAAACGCCAGTCCTCGCACTACTCTTTCAGGCGAAACGAAAAAAAGCTCGTCATAAATGCAGCATTCTGCGGCGCGCATAAATAATAAGCGAGGAGAGGCCTAGCAGAGCTGCAGGCTCGCCGAGTGGCAGCGTCAGTCCGACTATCCGTTTTCGCGTGTGTCTCCCGCGGCGAGCGCCTATGTACATTGTCACGACAGAGAGAAAGAGAGACAGAATGGATCGTATTTCTGCCAAGCGTCGGGCCTGCACGCGATCATCGGGCAGCGCAGCGTTGCACTGGCAGGCACCGCCACCGCGCTCAGTTCCTTTTTCGCATCTAGCTCCGCTCGACGCCGAGGCTGCACCTGTACTCCCTTTTTCTCCCCGTTCGCGCTTTTCATCGGCATTGATTTTTTTTTTCCTTTTAAAGCTGCTCTCGCGCGTTCGCGACATGCGTGCGCCCTTTTTTCCCAGCGGCTCATTCAATTCTGCGTCGAGAAAATCGAAACTTGTTAGAATTTACATGCTAATTGTTTGTTTCGTTGCGAGGAGGGAGAAGGACGCCCGCGAGTTCACTTCTTTATGCAGCAATTCGAGGACTGGAGAGCTGCGCGCTCTCACGATATCTGGACGATCGCTCGGAGCCTTTTCTTTCAAGACGTCTATTTACGATTGTTTTCTGAACAAGACATTGCTTTTTGTAAGTCCGAGGAAAAAGGTAACGTGTTATCTTGCAAATTATTTTCTTATAAATCAAAGTTTTTTATGAACATTGATTATAGCACAAAAAAATCAATTTTAATTTTTTTATTTATACGTTTACATGTATACGCTTATATATCATTAACCCTTTGATTTCTACTGTGACACATGGGTAATATGAAAATTTGGAAAAAACTTTATTTTTATGTCCTTATCGCAAAAAAGTTTAAAATGTCCTTACAGCATTCTCAAATACATATAAAATATAATCAGATAACATACTTAAAAAAAAAAATTTTCATTTTAAAAAAGAATAATAATAAAAATAAAATTAAAATGAAAATTTCGTAAAATTAATTCGGTAATCAAAGGGTTAAAAGTAAATATTACTTTCAAAAGTTTAAACTTTTTAGCGTACCGGCCACAAACCATAATTTTAATTACGTAGTAGCTTGAAACATACAAATCACGTTTATCTAGCTTAAGTACGGAGCAACCCTGCACGCGCACTCAGAAACGCACGTTACGCTGTTTGCCAAATGCAAGCTCGTATGGCCAAATAACCCGAGCATCCCTCTCTCTCGCTACTGCAGACGTTTTATGAGTTTAATTTAGAAGCACTCCCGTCGGAGGGAGCGAAATCACCTGAATATTCCAGTTTTGGTTGCACGCCAAATCCAGGGGACACTTAGGTGCGCGCAGAGGACAGCCCAAGTAAAGGGGGACTATCATTTTCCAGAATTTATTTCGTTTAAATAGTTTGCTGCGGTTCCTGGGCTACGCGTTAAATTCACATTCTGCGCTCGCGACAAACTGCTCTCACTACTTTTTATGTCCAGTATATAGTTTATTGCGGCTGTGTCAGAATAACGCTATTGCTTAGACGAGTAATTGCTATAGTGATGACCCGCTATTTACAGAATTACCTTCAAAATTTTAAATTAATAACAAATTTTCTATTGTAATGAAATATAAAGTACGCACTTGTGAGAAGCAAATAATCGATGAAAAGCTAGCCCTTCTTCTTCGCTCAATAGCTCGTTCTTACTAGCAGCCCACGATTAATATTTGATCTCAGTCTTACTTTCTATTATCTTTTTTGATTAACGATTCCGAACAAGTGCCACTTTGACCCTTGGCTCTCGGCGAGAGATGTAATTCTCGTTCGTAGCTAATAAAGTTAATCCCCCGCGTGGCGCAGAGCAGCGCGCCGGCAAATCGCGCAACGTCCGCAGAAATTCGAACCCTCGGCGGGATTATTGACTTTCTGCTTTTCTGATGAAGATTATCGTTTCACCGAGTATGGGCCGAACGAGGCTTCGTGAAAAAATGCAGTATCCGCGCTAGATCGACGATTTCGTTTTTCGCTTGAAAAACTTTCTCGCGATTCAGAGTTTTGAGCCCGCGAGCTTTTTAATTGGGAATTTTAATAGTACTTTTTTAGTTGCGTAATCTAGTCCTAGAATAGCTCAAGTATTTTCATTAAATATTATATTTTAAGATGTGTCAAACTTTATTTCCCTTTTCATAATTTAATATTGCAATTATAAAAGTCTAGTTTATTGCACTCTTTTATAAGATAGCAATAAGTCGAAAATGAGTTAATCCAACTTAATCTCCCTATCGTCGCAAGGAAAAGCATTAAAAAGGGACTTTAGAAATTTCATTCGGTAGCTTATGCCTCGAACTTCTCGACGTATCCAGATTCTGGCAGCGCGCCCTGTACAGCTTCCTCCTGCAGACATAGAGGAAGAAGACGCGTGGCGCCTCGCGAAGAAGAGAAAGACGCAGTTAATCCCCGGAATATTTCCGCGGCTTCGGCCATTCTTTCTCTCGCATCCACGAGCATATAGAGAGAACGAGAGAGAGAGAGAGAGAAAGATCGAGAGTCTTGCTCGAGAGGGAAGGTATATACGCCGCCGGCGAAGCGTGCGAGCCGGGCTGTCTGGAAAATTTCGCAAGTAAAGCCCGCGCTCGCGCGCGAAAAGCTCTCCGTTTTTCCTCCCCACGGGCCGCGTTTTGCGAAAGCCCTCTCAACAGGTTAGCCCTTCTCTCCCTGCCTCCTTTTTCCTCTTTTTCTGCTCTCTACCTCAATTTCGACTCTCCTTTTCTCATTGTCTGCCTCTCGCTCTCGCTCTCGCTTTTATCCCAACTTTGTATGGAGCTCGCTCTTTTCATTGCGAGCAACTGCACGGAGAGCGGGAGAATATAGTGTGTGCCCCTTTTCAGAAATACATTTCGCAGAGACGCCACAGGGCTGCAGCCTCGAAAAGAAAAAGAAAAAACTCCCGGCTCGGGGCAGGCCGCATGATAATTCCTTGTGCTAACAAGATAGAGAGGGAAAGTCCGTTTAGCTTGTTATTTATTTTGGCCGAGGGCATGGGATTGTAAACGGGAGGTATTTTTAAAAGGCAGTTAATAAAACAAGAAAACGAACTCAAGTTGATAATTTGGTGACATGAAATAAATGAGTTTATACCTGGCGGAATTTTGAGTATGGTGTTGATCTCCTCCTGGGGCTCGTCCTCGTCGAGGGAGCCGGCGCGCGAGTCCATCATCGATCTGAGGAGCTTCTGGAATTCCTCGAGCTTGTCGCCGTCCCCCGTGACGTTGCCGCGGCGCACCACCAGCGGCAGCGGCTTCACTTCGTCCTTCACTATCATTCTCATGCCGCTGCTCTCGCCGCTACTCTCGGAATCCGACATTTCCCCAAGATTTCGCTCCTCTCTCTCTCCCTCTCGCTGATAAAGCGATACGACCTGCTAGACATTTTCACGGTTTAGTCCAAAATATGCGCTTGTTCGGAATCTTGGAAAAATTCGGAAAAACGTGTTATTGCTCAACTTTTATAGAAATGTTAAAAGAATTAGCAATGCGCTTGCTTGTGTAGACTATGCGCAATTATTAAAGTACAGCGAGAGAAAATTACGAGAATGTACAAACAAAGCTTTTCTCATTTCGTAAAACGAATGTTAAAAGTTGCCGACAAACGCGATATTACAATTTCGAGCATCGCGAGCTTCCCGGCGCAATAAAAGTATGCTAATCCAAACGCTCGAAACTCCCGTCTTTTCATTCCGCCAACGAGTTTCTCCCTTCTCTTTGAAAATAAAAAAAAGGCACCGCGGCAGGCAAGTCAAAAGTCCGCGCGAGAGCCATCGGGGGCGCGCTTTACGATCGCGCGAAATTCAGCTATATCATCGGAAATATCCCGCCCATCCGATTCTATTCTCTCTCGAATGGGCACATATTCAAGGTCGCGCGACGCGGAGCAGAGAGGGAAAAGCTCCGCTGACGCGGCCGATCCTTCCTCCTCTCTCCTTTCGCTTTTGTTTCCGACGAGCGCGCCGCGCCAGCTTTCCACCCTTCCAAAATCCTCGAGCTTTCCACTTGCTCTTGCTGCAACACAGCAGCCACGGATTTTCGTCTGTCTCTCGCTTTGAGCGGGACGACAAAGAAGAGAGCTAAGGTTCGTGCTCTTTTTTACTTGCTTTTAGGGGGGAGGGGTGTTAAGTCTTGGGGCGATCTTGCTGCGATTTTCAGAGAGCTTGAGAGATTGACTAGCTGTTTGCAATCCGATTTTTTTCTATTTAAGCAAACTGTTAAGGGATTAGAAGCACTGAAGCCTTGACAATTTTTCTACGAATAAATATGATTTAGGAATAAGCATATTAAGTAGAGAAAGAAATTTATTGTCATAGTTACAAAATAGTTTAATTTGCGGTCTAACATGAACCGGAATCATTCTACTTAAAAAGTATATATTCTGCAATATTTAGCAGATTTTTTATCTTATGTTTAATGCTCAGTAAATAGAAGTAGTTTTTAATAATGATTGCATGTATCCTCTGTAAACGCTGAATGAGTATTATTAATTTTTTGATTAATTCAGAATAATTCATCACATGTCATAGATCCGATTCGATATAATAAGAGATAGAAATAATCTTGTTTCAACTTCATAATTTTCTCAATACGACTCTTTCGTATTAAACCGATGCTAATGCGCAAGTCGCTCAGGAGTTGCGCTCACTCAAACTTTACCGCTTGCTGGCGTTCCTAGCAACGGTTGCCTTGAAAACGCCGTGATGGTGCTATCGAATTTCTCGCACGAGAGCGTGATGGTGCTATCGAATTTCTCGCACGAGAGAAAAGGCACTCACTTAACAGATAATTAATTCTTTACACAATTTAACATTACTATAATCATTTCTTTTATTATTCAATAAAATTAGTTTGGTATTTGTTCTTAAATATTTCTTACTAAAACAAAGTTGAAGATGATACTTTTTGATTTTTGCTTATTGTACATTATGGAATTAAAATGAACACGGTAAATAGAACAGTCACCAAATAAGCTTGGAAATATCCAAAGTAAAAAAACAAATAGCACGAACATTCTAAGCGCAATACTTACCAAAACAGCCAAGACTCTCACGTTTTAGCCACTTTGGCTCTAGACAGCACCCATCCAAGCCGAATTTTCGTTCGCATCTTTATCCTCTCTCTCTCCTTGCTGCTGGAATTGCCGCGAACCCTTCCACCGCTCCCCGCACAAAGTATCTGCCAGCGCCGTTTACGTCCCATAAAGCAGGCTCGATACCGCAGGCAATATATATATATCTCCCACCTCTAAGAAACAAAGACGTTCAACTCCCAAACGCGCCGCTATGTGCCTATAACTGTGTTGTAGAAAGCAAAGCGTTTTCTTCGCCGCTGGCCTATATAGCGGCGAAGGCGGCTGCCCGGCCGTGCTAGCAGAGTTATAACAATCGACACTTGACGCCCGCTTGGCGCGGTTTACGAATTTCTGCGCGCAGCTTGTTTGTGAGCGACGCGCTCGTTGCGGCTGGGATCGTAAAATTGGATATTTACGATTCTGTGGACTTGAAGTTAGAGAGCTTTGGAGCTTTTGGAATTTTAGAGGGGCATAATTTCATTATTTTTTATGCATTGAAATTGGGGCAAAGCTGAAAAAATTTTTTTTTTATAGTAAACATCGAAATTATAGTATAATGTTTAGGATACAATTAAGATTAATGATCGGTATTTTTAAATCATCAATTTTCCAACATAAAAATTATCTCTTCTTCTTTTTCCTTAAAACGGCATATTCTCGGAAACATTTTTAATTAAAGTCGCAGACGAATGAAGCTGCCTGGAGCGCGACAAGCTATTCCAGCACTTGCTGCGCTGCTCCTTTCCGGCATCGTTTTTATCGTGGGATCTTAAATCTCCGTTTCACGTGACGTGATCGCCATTACGCCGGGCAATTTATTACAAAATTAGCGGCTTGATATTTCATATTCTTTTTTTTTGCGACGGGTGCTGACGGTAATGCTTTGCGACTCCCATAAAAGGTTAAACATTTCATTCGCCCAGTGTTATCTCGAGTCCCTTTTTATGTCTAGACAGATGTATTTTAAAAATGCTTTTAATTTTTACGATCAATTAAATTGTCTTTATAAAGCACAAGGTGGTAAGTCTAATTTACTATAAAGATTGCGGCATGTTTTTTTAACTAATAAAAATTGTAAAACAATTCATTTAGACTGGCATTATACTTAAAAAATTCTATTAATTTATATAAAATATATCGAGCATTAATTGTTTATTAATGACATTTAAAATTTTAATTTGAATTAGTAGTTTAAATAATCCACCTTTGTTCCTAGTATCAAAAAGAATCGAGTTTAAAAAATACGAGAAGGAAATGTAATATAAAATGATAAACGAGCAGCCAGAATTAATATAAATGAATATTCAGGAGAGACATCTGGTGCGCCGCGTGTCACACCTTGTACAACGAGCCGAAATGGTCTCGGAAGGATCAATTCGAAATCTTGAGACGAGCTTTCTCTGCGCTTCCGCTATAATGCAATTGCGAAGCCACAGTAATCTCTGAGAGTGATATATATGCTTTCATAAAACATAAGCTCAGCGTGAATTAGCAAACAGAAATTAATAATTAAACGAGCTCGTTCCTCATAAAAAAATGATCCCACCTCGTTGTCTTAACTTGTCTTGCTGTAAGCAAAGTCTTATCTCACGAATTTTAACTCTCCAAAAGGGGTCCACGAACAACAGACTTCCAGCCCAGTGATACAGTTATTTAATTGAACGCCGTTGAGAGAAAGGGCTGTAAGGAATAGGGCAGAAAGGGTTAGCATTTTGCGTTTTAAGGGCCAGGGGGATGAAAGCCCTTTTCTGCGGCCTCTGTTTTGCTTCCATCAATGTTCTCGGCTACCGACGGGGGTGACTTTCGATATCTCCAGACTTTATTAAAAAAATTTTAAAACGGATTGCTGTAAGCTTATATCTTTTTCTAATAAGGCCTTACTTAATTTATAGGTAAATGCATCAATAAAATGGTAATATATTTGTAATCTTATTAACTTTTCTTTCATATTTTAATTTATTGTTTGTAAAAGTTAGGTATTTTTAATATATCTGTGTTAAAATTTGAAACTTTGACAACAGATAGTATCTTTAAATTTGATGCAACCTTTATTCTTTCTCTTATTTCACTGTAATTTTTTATATTTATTTTATACTAGCAATACTATAGTGCTTTTTTAATTATTTTCTTCATTCTTTGCAGTAAAAATTATCATTACAAAAAACGCTTGAACCAAGTTTGTAATTTTTGGTGTAATTAAATATATACCAAACAGCAAATAAATAAAATAAATATCATAATAAAAAATAATTACATTAAATAACATGATTACTTATTTGTAAAATGTTTTGAAATTCGATGAGAACCTATTTCCTTATGCATATATATGCCATAAAAAACTGTAGCCGTTATGATACCCATTAAAATTGAATGCTTTTTTAAGTTGATACCAGAGAGAGTAATAATTAAAGTTAAGATTTTCTGAAATAAGCCGATGAAAAACCATCTCCGTCGTAAATAAAGTAAAGACTTTCCAAGGTAAGCAAAACAGATCTTCAGAATGGCTAATGAGGGGGTAGTCGCGTGGAGGGGTGTGAGAGTTGATCTGTCGTGGTTGCAATAATAACTGCGCGGGGCTGTTAAGTGCGAAGTCAAATGACAAAGCGGCAAAGAATATTTAACGGTTAGCAACGAGTCGTGTATATATAAGCAAGTATTGATCGCTTAACCGTATTGTAATGGAAAAGCTAAAATGGCAAATAGTGATTTAATTAAGTCGTGCCCTCTTCCGCAGTCTCCCTTTCCTTTTTCATTCGTTATGTGAATAATTATGCTGAAATTGATTCCTCTGAAGCTTTTATTTTCGAAGCACTTATTAGCGGAAGGGTACGATAAGTTTAATATATTCGCAACTAATTGCATTTATTTCAAGATAAAAGTAATAAAGTAAGAACTGCAAGTAGGGTTAAATGAGTATGCAAATTTTTAATTTAATATTCATTTTTTATTGCTTAGCAATGAAAACGTTTATATTATACAAGTGAGATAATAAGTTTGAATTTTGATTCATCATAAAATTCTACAAATTTAATAGATAAAAAATAAAAAAATATATTTATTTATAACAAGTTGCTAAAAACATGGTAAACGTTATGAAATTAAACTTTTAAATATATTTTGCTAATATATTTTAGTATTTTAGAGAGGCGAAGCAGCTCTTTCATCTGTTTGACGAAACATGTTTTAGTGGAACATTGCTATTTGGTCAGTCTCTAACAATAAGTATAATATAATTTAATTTATATTAATATATAAATTTGTTAAGGACGGTGGGATTGAGTGTTTTTATATTCATATGAAAATATTATACGCTATGTTAAAATGTTATTAAAAAAATTATTTTTTAATTCTAATTAAAATTTCCTAGTATAGTTAAAAATTAGTAACTTTTTACTAGAAATATTTGGATTTCAAAATTTATATTAATCTTTAAATCTGTTCACAATAGTTAAAATCTTATTTAAAATAGATTTTTGTGCTCCATGATTTTATAAATTAACAATTAATGCGAAATGCAATTCGCAATACTGTACAAACTCAAAGGACACAATCGCTCCAACAGCGCCTATCAACAACTCACTATTTACATATTTAAATACTTAGTTAATTAGCGATATTATTAATTATTAGATTTAGTGTAAATTATTTTCTTCTTGGAAGACATATTTCAAAAATTCTGGTATAGTTTTGTATAAAAAATAAAATGGCTTAGTAGAATTGCCATGACTATTGTACACGATTTAAATAGCTATCGCAAAAATATGGACCGCTTATGATTCACTGGGTAAGGCACTTTTTTACGCAAAAAAGAATATTGATTACCGCTTTGTTTTTGCAGATTTGATAACCAACTATCAAATTCTCTTGCTTAACCACTGTATAAGTTAGTATGTCAGTACAATAAATTAGTACTCTTATTATTAAAATATTTTTCAAGTGTAGCTGTTACGAGCTACACTGCTGAGAATTCTTTAATTTTTAGTTGCATTTGTCCTATGCGTCAAAATAGCTTTCCATATCCTCAATTCTATGCCTCCCCTGTAAATATGTAAATAACAATTATAAATAAATATTTTAAATTAATTGAAAATGTAGGAAAACACATTGTACCAACATACTTTAAATTAAGTCTTCGTAAATCTTCGCGACCGGCGTACGTTAGAATATCTTCTAAAGTATATTCCTCATCAACAATCTGCAAACAAATTGACAGTGGTATTATTTTAACCTATATTTATTAAGGGTTAAAATTGTCATAAAATCAATCACTATACCTTTTCTATTGTGTCGGTGTCTATATTCAAAGTTTGTAACCAATCTATTAATTTTGTATCCATGGATACTTCATCATCTCGATCCGTTATACTTATTCTCGGTATACTATTAAGAAAAATCATTAAATTATAATTGAATCAATTGTATAAACATATCAATAACTTATTATTAAAATAAAAATAATACCCTATATTTTTTTTCAATATTTTTTTGTTGATACTTTCGCATAATTCAGTCAAGGCATTTAATTGTGCTTTTTGTTCTTCTAAGGCCTGACATAGTAGGCTTTGATAAGCCTTTTGACTCTCTAATAGCTCATGCAAAAGTTTCATGTTCTCCACTTTGATGGATCCCATTTGGTCATGATATTCTCGCCAAAATTTGTTATTGTCAATAGAATCTCCTGTTTTATGGGACTTTACAGAATTAACTGTGGATACTCCAGAAGTAGATCCTTCTTCTGCTCTTTCGGCAGCAGATTGTGCACGCTCTTGACCAAGTAAATTAGCACCAAGTTCTAAAAATTTTTTTAAAATACTTTATATTACAAACTTTAAATACACTTTTTTAAAAGTTAAATTTACAAATTTTTAATTCAAAAATTGTAAATAACAAAGTTTTATACATTATGTTTATAATATTTAAATTAGGCAACAGGCATCAGTGCTATATTTACAAATTTTCTAGAGTTTTATTTTATAATTATAATTTACCTGGAGACAAAACTGTAATAGCTGCTTGGACAGCATTCCTTACAAGATTATCTAAGGCAAACATCCAATGAGGTTTTATGCTGTGATTTCTGAGAACTTCGTTTACTGCTGTTTGAAATAGATAAATAGCAAAATGTAGCTGATTAATGGCCGTTGAATCAAAATCTAATTCTTCTTTTAGTTTGCTGATAGCTATTGTTATAACTTCTTGATTTTGCTCAGATATATAATCCCTCAATCCTCTCATAAGTTGTTCTAAATGGTTCTACGAAGAAATGAATTTTACTTTATCAATGTTATATTTAGTAATTAATTTGAAAAGTTGAAATAATGAGCACTACTTTATTACCATTTGTAATACATTTTTCTTTCCAACATCGGCTTCAATACTTCGCATCCAAAGAGTGCAAATTTTAGTCTCATCCTGACTCAAAACTCGTGTAAGAGTCATTCGCCGCTGACTATCTTTCTTTAATAAATAAAAACCTTCTTGTTCTTCTCCGGTCTTCTGTGCCAGTTGACCTGCTTTAAAATTTTATTAGATTATTTATTTTTGTCACAAAATTTAAATTTTCAATATAAAATTTATTAGTATTACTTTTTTATTTCAGTAACTATAAGAATTGAGATTTATTTGTTACATTTTGAAAATATTTAGTTATATATTAATAATCTTTTAATAATACGAAGGCAAAGTAAAAAATGAATAGTAAAAATAAATGTCTACAAATTTACGTTACTTATTTTAATGTGAGAACATTTTTTTTATACATTCATTCTTTTAAGAATAAAAGATTATTCATAGCAGAAATATTATGTAGTTTTTCTTTATTTAAATAATAAAAAATAATAAATTAACAAAATAATAAATTTTGTTTTGCAATGTGGTAATTAAACGTTTTTAAAGCTTATAATATGCGTGTACACATACACACGCGCACATATGTATATACACTCATCAAGAGCTAAACATAAAACTTTGGCACAAACTTAATTTTCAAAGCAAGAACAAAATGAAAGAAGAAGAGAAAGAAGAAGGACAACAAGAAGAAACGCGTATACCTGAGAGTTCGACCTCCGGTGACAGCAAACCGCCTGATGAGCTTCGCCTTGTCATAGAGTTTCCAGCGACTTCGGGTTCGCTTGTCTCAATCGATGGAGTCGTGCCAATCGTGCTGCAGCTGCACAAAGCAAATTGAATACACACGTGTATTTGGTTACTTTTACTGTGCCTCGAGTGTCCACCTTATACTTCTCATACGATATACATATCTTTCGCGGAGATTTCAAAACGCGCTCAATGATCGTTAAGTAAGCGGGTGAGCGCGTCACTACTGTATCGTTGCTTCAAACAATAGCTTAACCATTGCTATTTTTTAAATTTTTTCTTCGGTAAGTGATCAAGCGAGTTACTTAAAAGTCGCCTGCTTTAAGATCGCGTACGCGAATATCGTACGAGATGTATTCTACGCGTGATGTAACATGAGGTAAGATTTTTAACTCTTAGTTGTCGTGGTGGTGAGTGTTTTAATGGCAGATGTCGTTTGACATCTTAACTTATAATTGTGCCATTATACTTTGTATCCAAGTGACAATTAAATATCATATCATTTATTACGTAACGTTTACCCACTTTAGAATTATTAATCGCAAGTTAAAATATTATGGTATGATAAAAAATAAAATTTTTAAATATTTATATATATTTTGTGCTTTCTAGTAATAATATTTATTTTATTATATATTTTAACTCGATCTATTTTAATACTTAAAATAAGTAAATTTCACCTTGACAAATAAAAGTCATAACATGTATTTCAAGCACTTGTAAATTTTTGCAACACACAAACTCAAGCAAGCACTTAAAAAATGTAAAGCGCTGCGCACCATTAAAATCATGTAACTTAAACATTATTATTTTATAATTTTATTGCGTTGCTTTCACTCTCTTCTTGTCATACCTGTTATACGAAAGACTTGCTGTAGGCATTCTGATAGGAGAAAGAAGTCGTGCTGGGCTGCGTTCCCTTAATCGACGTGATTTTGTCAGTCCTCCATTATGTACGGCACTTCAATTTAAAGCAATAGCAAAAAATATACCGTAAAATCAAAAAATAATGGTGCCGTTGCTTTAATAATGGTTAACAAGCTTAAAAAAAAACTATAACATTGAAAGCTCAAAAAAATTAAATTTTGCATTTTAAATAAATGTATTAGCTGATGGTTATGTCTGAACAAAATAAAGATTGTTTTAGATTACCTGTCATCCGATTGCGAAGCTACCATAGGAGCTGGTGTGACAATGTGATTATTATTGGTTTTATCATTTTTTACAAGTTTTTCTGCCTTTTCTGCAGGTACTGATATACTGCGACTAAAGTCTGGAGGGGCTGCTAACCTTAATGTCTTCTTTTTTCTATAGTAGAGAATAAAAAGTATATATTTTAATAAATACATTTATGGTAAAATTATTGAATTAAAATTTTTATTTACTCTGTGAGGAAAGGGTCTTCTAATAATTCTGCAGCTGTGGCTCTTGTGTCGGGATTCGCTTCGAAACAACGTAAGATGAAATTTTTGGCTTTTTCTGAGAGCTCAGATGGAATCTCTGGATGAATTTTATAAAAGCCAACCTACAAACATACATACTATATTAGTTACATTTCTTTTTTATAAATTATTTGTCAAATTTATTATAATATTTACTTTAAAAACTGCAGCTTGAGGTGAACCCAATTCAATAAAGGGAGGTTTACCAGTTGCCATTTCAACAATAGTACAACCAAGAGACCAGATATCAGCCTAATTAGAAGAAAAGTATAGTTTTTTAAAATCATTTTTTAAAGTAAAACTGATTTTTATTAGAAAACTATACCTATTTTTAAGTTAGCTCCAACTTTAAAATATAAACAGTAAAATATAAAATACTGTAGCAGTTTGATTTAACACACCGAAAAATTTGAATTATGGACATTTATAGTTACGGGATAATGAATTTTGATAAGAATTGTGGGAGAAAAATAACAACCGCGATTAAACTCTTCTAGAGAAACAAAATTTTCCGTTCCCGTTTAGCCCTTCTTTCCGATATTTTATGGAAAATCTAATAAGTTTTAAAAAGAAAAATCTACAGAAAAGTAATTTAAAATTTCTTTTTAATTTTTAAATTAATACTGTTTTATTAAAAAAAATAATAATAATAAAAATTTGTATTTCCCAACCACTAAAAATACTAAATATTAACTCACTGGTGCTCCATACCCTCTTTGACCTTTATCAATAACTTCAGGAGCCATGTATTGCAATGTGCCTGCAAACGTTTCAGTACTTGGACACAAACCAGCTAACCTTTTTGACATACCAAAGTCTGAGATTTTGACAACTCCACTGTAAGTATTTACCAATACATTGTCACCTAAAATATGTTTAAGTTCATTATTTTTAAACATTGAAAAATTATTTATATAGAAAATTTTAAACCTTTTATATCTCTATGAACGATTTTCTGATCATGTAAATATTTTAACCCTTCTAAAATTTGTTTTGTGTAATAAGAAATAGTTGACTCATTTTGCTTTAAAGGACCCCACTTTGATCGAAGTAGAGCTGATAAGCTGCCTGCAAATCGAAATGAACATTTAGTACCAAATATTTAAAAGATTGTCTTTTTCATAACTTACCTCCGGGAACTTGTTCCATAAAAATTTTGAAAAATCCATCTTCGCTTATTGAACCCAAATACTGAACAATATTTCTATGGCGAAGTTGACTGTGTAATTTGATTTCTTCGTGTAATGGTTGTACGTCACCAAGATTTCTTTCTCGAATTTCTTTGACTGCAATACGCACTTGCGTATTTAAATCACGCGCGGCATAAACAACACCATATGTTCCTTTTCCAAGAATAATACGTTTATTCTGCTCATCTAATTCATATTCAAACTGAAAAATTTTTAATTTATTCATATATTTATTTGATATTTGATTTTTTTTTAAATACTTAATAATTGACAATTTAATACCTTGACTTTCGATGTATCATCTGCCATATAAGCATCCAAATCGGTAACCATTCCCTCTTGATCTCTAGTCATTTCCAAAACAAGATCATGTAATCTCTGCCTGCATTGGACTGACGGTAAATACATTTGAAAATCGTCAGAATTCTCGTGAACATATAAAAACATGCATCTTTCGTCTCTTTTATATAAACTGACACTGCGTATCATATTAGCATTAAATAACCAATCATGAACTTGTTTACAATTGTGTTTTATACTTTCTAAGCACACATTTGAAATTTGTATAGATTTTTCTTCTGCTCCAAGATTCACTATCACATAGCTAGGCATTAAAATCTTTGTTGGTTCTAAAACTAAAAGCGGAAAACGAATACTATCACTAACTTCTGATTTTGTTGCCTCTATAAAGTAATCCATCCAAAAACTGAAAATCTGTTCTTCTGGAGAAACTTCTGTGTCTTCATTCTTTTTTCGAAATCTATCTATAAGAGTTATATTTCCTATTGTTGATTTCAGGTACCAATTAGGAGGTTTCAGTTTAAACATACATTCGGCAGCTTTTATAGCTTTTGTATAATCTTCAGCAAGAACACTAATTTCAAAAAATGTTGCTACATCCCAGTAATCTTTTAAGCTTGATAAGCTACCTTTCTTTCCTATCAAGTTATTGAGAACCATTGCAATATGCTGAAGTTCTTCACTTTTTGAAAATTCATTGCCTGCAATGACTAAAAGGGTAGCTAAATTTATTCCGGCATATTCATTAGGTTGGACCTAAAATAAAAAAAATTATTTATACAATTAGTAAATAATCTATCTCTGAATTAATATAAAAATTTAATTGTGTAAAAATAATTATACCTCAAAACCTTTTCTGTACCAAAATATAGCATTTTTTAAACTTTCTTCGTCTGTATGACGGCTTTCAACAAACATATCTTTATAAATTCTACCGCATAAACATAACATATCAGGAACACAATTCTCTTTCTTTTTTAATGCTTCTTCAATAACTTTTAAGGCTCTTTCACGATCACCTTCCTTTTGCCTGCGATTCAAAGCAAATGCGTAAAGAAATCGAATTGCTGGTGTATTTATTGCATTTTTATGGTTTGGCACTGTTCTTAAATCATCTACAAGTTGAACCATAGCATCGTAATCCTAAAAAAAAGTAATTTTATGTGGAATAGCTTTTTTATGATTTAATTATTATATAGATAGATTACATACTTGTATATCTCTAAATGAAATAAGAACATTTAGAACAACTTCTCCAGATAAAACATTAGGGTCATCCAATCTTTTTCGCATATTGGCTACAGCTTTCGCAAGCTCTTCACCAGTAAGAGTTTCTCGCGTTTTACGCAAATCAGCTAGAAATTTTTCTTTCATATGTGCTCTGAAATTTTACAATAATTTTTAAATAGTGCTAGGTAAATAGCTTTATTTATTTCTTGCTACTCACTTTGTGTGTATTTCCACTTCTTCATAAAGTTTTTTCAGCCTTTGTGTAAGATTTGTAATTTCTTCACCACCAACTTTAGGTGAAGTTGACATAGATATGCAAGTATCACAATCCATAAATTTATATGAAACAAATGTATAACTGCCACAAGATAACTGCAAAGAATAAAACACTTTAAAAAAATATTAAACTTTTGTATAAAATATTTTAATAATTTTATATTAATAATTTATTGCTTAATAATTGAAACAAATTTTAAATCTTTTTATTTATGTGCTGAAAGAGACATCTATAGAGCAACTCTGTTACAAACTACATGTATTGTGACTGTGGATAGTCTATATTAAGAGCATGAGCTCATAATTTTTAAGAAGCTTTATAGATGTTGAGTTTATCAAAGCAGACGAGAGATCTGATAAGAGTTGGTCCTTTCAAATATAATAATTATCAGGAATGTACAGGTAGTAACATGTAGACATCAGTGCAAGTTAGACAGTAGAAACTAGTGATTATTTTTCTTGAAATGTAAGTACAAAGTATCTTTACATTGTAGTACATTTTAGTAGATTCAAACGTAGAAACATTAATACTTAACCTTATATTTTAGTAAATGAAAGATATTTTTAATCTATGATTAATAAAGTTATTACTTAATAGTAAAATAAATTAAAAAAAAATTATCTCAGTTTTGATCTTATGCTTAAAATACGTTTATTACTATAAAAACACTAGTGACTCAGTTTTTGGCTACCTTTGGATAATTCAAGTCACTAGTAATTTACATATTTTCTATTTTTAAATTATGAAATTGAGTACTATATTTAACTTGTATAAAATATCTTTCACATTTTCTTTACTTAAATATTAATTTCCATAAATATATTTTATACCTTCAATCTAATTGTTGCCTCTGAATCCATATCATTGACTAATAGTATATTTTCTTTCATACCAAAGCTTTCTCTTACTCCTAAGTGATAAAATAGAGCAGATTGTTGCACTTGTATACTCAAATCGACTACCGCAACATCTGCATTATAAAATGTATCCAGTACATTGGTTTCTCCAAAATCCAATTTTTCAAATTGAATATGATGCAATTTAGCATTAACTAAATTACATGCTTGCTTAACTTCTTCAAATGCTTTTTTTCTTTGTGGTAAGTGCTCTGTTTGTTGGAGATCTAATACACAAGCGATATCCATTCTAGGCCTTGTTATAATGGTAGTGTTTCCGGAAAGATCACTGTGAGTTCCTACGCTGTCAGTTCCGGATGCTCCGTCGACTACTGCTTGTCCTAACAATGCTAATGAAATTGTATATATTTCTAGGAGTACATGTTTCATCGTAACAAACTATATCAATTGATTAGAAACTTACCAGTAGTCTCCGTTGCATCACCGCACGTGGAAGGCATTTTGATTTATTTTTAAGACACTTGTTATAAAAAATATCATTAAAACATGATAAGGTTAGTTTAGGCTTTGAATACACTGTTTACTCTCTGTACAGTCTTCTGCCTGCAAGGAAATAAACTTTATTAAAATAGTTTTACAAATTCTAACAAAAGGCAATGTTAATAATAGGCGATTGATTTTTTTGACACTGCAGCTTTGAAGCATAATAAAAAATAGCACTAACTCTAATCAATTTTTAGCAAACCGCCTATAAACGGCTGTTCAATGATGTTTACATAATAAAATCACTATATTTGTTGTGATTTTTATCGTGATAACAATAGAGACAGCATTCCGATTTCCAACCTCGAATACGGAGGTTTATTCGATTTTGACATAAGAAGACGACTGCGATCTTAGAAGTCTATTTTAATCGGCGAACTTTTGATTTTGCAGCTTATCAAAGAGCTCCTAATCATCTTCTTCTTCTTCTTCGAGTAGTTATTGGCAGCAGAGAACTGTACGGCCACCTAATCATCTAAAACGAACGTGTCTCAAAAGAACAAATATTAAAAAATTACCTTATATAGCAGAGATGAAGGAAAAGTTCGTCCATTTTCTCGGAAGCACTACCTATCTGTGTGCTAATATCATGCAGATCGAGCTGTATAGACATGTGAAACAATGTGTACATAATACACGTCGGACATTCAGAGAGCAGCAAATCAGCTATGTATTATAGTTGCGCTGCCTCGAGCGGTTTGTCTATTATAACCTAGATGTCAGGAGAGTCAATGACTCTGTCGATAAGAAGCTCTTTTATTATTATAATTTAATTAATAAATTAATGAATAATTATTATAAAATATCGTGTCAGACTTGCAATTGTAAAAATTATCGTGAAAAAGGAAGGGAATTAAAAGTAAATTTTTTTATGCAAATACCGTAATTTATATTGTAATTTATATTCAATAAGAAAATAAATGTATAATTATAAATAGATAACATTTAAAATTTATGAGATGATGACAGTGACACATTGTCTTATCAAGACACGTGACATGCTTGATAAGACTTTTGACATTCAATTAAATTAACGAACCGCTATTATTTTAAATGTAATTTTATGATGAGAGATTTCTCTAGAAATTTCTCTGTTCAAAGATTGTTGAAGCTCTGACAAAGTTGATAAAAAAAGTATATTAAAACAAATTGAAAGAATTGCAAAAACATTAAGAAGCATTGATTCGTATTATTTTAGCGTGAAAGCGAATGAAAAGCAATGAATAATCTATTTTTAACATCGGCTTTAATATAGTTTAGAGAGTATAGGGTCGGCGTAATCGAAATTCAAATTTCTCGAAGTCGCTCTCCTTACAGTATATAGTAGTCGGCTGCACTCGTCATTCTCACTCTGCTCACTGCGCGATAGGCTCTCGCGCCTGCGAGAATAATCGAGGGTCTGTGGGGACGGAGCCCGAGGCGGCGAGGCGAGCATACCAGGGCAGCACGCGCCGCGAGCAGCTCTCATCTTTCTCTCTCTCTCTCTCTCGGTCTGTTCCTAGACCAAGCGCGGCGAGCTCTCCGCTTTCTCGACTCGTCTATTCTTCTTTAGTAGGGGCGCCAAGAGCCGGCCGGCGTTACTAACCGTTCTCCGCAAAACACTTTTGTCGATCGAATAGAGTCGGCGAAACATCGGGAGAGCAGGAGCAGCGCGGAGCCGCTATCGCCTGCAGTAGTAGTAGTAGTTGCTGCTGCCTCTC
The DNA here is from genome assembly GCA_030522685.1 of Eupelmus azureus. Lineage (NCBI taxonomy): Eukaryota > Metazoa > Arthropoda > Insecta > Hymenoptera > Eupelmidae > Eupelmus > Eupelmus azureus. The sequence continues at coordinate 54,930 of JAPYZA010000438.1, forward strand.
TCTCTCTCTCTCGCTTTGCACTCACTCTCTCACTCAGCAGTCGGCCTCTATCGCTGCACTCAGTACGCCGTCTCCTCCGATATATGTATATATATAGGAAGAGAGGCCAATCGAACACGTATATATGTAGGGCGTATGGCGGCTGTGTAGGCGCGCGGCCAAGTGCTCAGGCACTCGGCAGTGGCGCAGGCTGCGTGTACCGAGAGCGCGCGTCGCGCGCTGCACCCGTGGAAACGTACTAACCGACGACGCGAGAATAGGCTCTCAGAAAGAGCCCCGAGGTAGACAGCTGCTCCATCTTCGCGCACTTGCTCCGCACTGCTCCGCACGCCGGCGTGCGGCTTGTGCGCAGCATCAACACACTTTGCTTTTATTGCCTCCGCTAGGCGAGTTGACGATTTTTCTCACTCCCGCTGAATTCTCTGCCCAGCTCGCCGTGATCGCGCGCGTGCTTCAATTTGTTATTTTATCATGGGAATCCATCAATCCTCGTCATTATTAATAAGCGGCTTGCCCGTTCTAGCTGTTACTACTTGTTGCTCATTCTCTACCATTGAAAATCCATGTTCTCTCGAGAGCGCACTTATATTCCATTTCATCAATGGTTTCGTAAACGCTGCACTGCTCGGGATTCTGTCCAATGATTTTTACGCACTCGCTATTAACTCTACGAAATAGAATGATTTATTAGGTAAGATCGCATACGTCCAATTAAAAGCGTTGAATGCATCGTTTATTTGAATTTCATGCCAAGTGAAACGTGAGAATAGTCCAAGACAAATATAATCCACGTCAGTCCTAACAAATCAATCCGCTATTTCACATTCGTTAAATTCGCAACGCTTACGCAGACTGCTTAGCAATAAAATGAAAGTTCAAAACAAAAATATTGTTTTCTTCCTCATCCAAGTCGACATAATATAGCAGCCCACATAGAAAATCCGCTCGCCAGAAACTACCTACCTATATGGAGAAAAATAAAAATAAAAGACAAGTATCCGAAAGAGTCGCAGAGAGGCAGTTCGCTCTGCGCTTACAGTCGTATACGCGCGCGCGCGTCTCCTACTGGTTCAGAGCCGGAAAATAGTGGGGCGCACTGATGCGCGGAGCGGCCACTCCGCGACGCTCCCCTTTTACGAGGATCGCAGAAACAGCGAGCAACCATGAGCCAGCTTCGTGTCTTTTCCGCTATCTATATATACTTACTTGTACGCCGCTCTCTTTCTCTCTCTCTCGCTCTTTGATAGTAGAGACTCCCTCTCTTTTCTCGCGAGCGAGCCTAGCTGCGCTTTGCTACTCGCTCGGCTGCTTTCCTGCTAGGGGGAGTCCCCCGGAACTGGCCTGCCCCACGCTCTGCGCGCCTCACGGATCTCCTCGGTCTGTCTCTCTGCTGCGTTGGCCCTTACCTTACACCTTACACCTTGCCCCCTTACTTTTTCCGATTGACCCCCATGTCAAAGCCCTCGCGTGTATCTGCACTTTCTTCAGCCTCTCGAGAGGTCATTTCTTTGGCTACTTTTTTTTTGTAATAAATTAATGCGGAGGAGGAAACATCGATCGCGGCTTAACCCTGAACTTGGCCTCTCCCGAGCATCCTATACCGAGGCTCTTCTTAGCTTCAACTCGGCTGTACGTCTCTATAAACGCTCAACTGGCGGAATCTACTGACGGTTCTTAGTACAATAGTTTTTTTTATAATTATTATATTTATAGATGATAACTTATGTAATGCTTTATAGTTTTTAAACCAATAACCTACTCATTAATAAATTAATCAAGTATCTTTTAAATAAATATTGATTTTTTCACTATTGTCTTTTTCCACTGAATACATATACTTTTACTACTTAATTAACACCTTCGACAAAGACGCATTTTTAACTTTTCAAAAACTATAAAAAGAACAAATTAACAAAAATAATGAATGCTTCTAGTTATTCTAAATGAGAATAAAAAATTTAATGTTAATCTAATCTATCTATAGCCGACAGCTTAAATCCAACGGCACAACAAATAAGTACACGTATAGACAATAAGACGTGTATCACCGACACGGCAGACGTGTGCGTAAGCCCACACTCTCGGACTGCTCGCTCTCGAGACAAGCGCGGCTGCTGCAGCTGCTCTCGCCTTAGGATGCTCGCCTGATCCTCGGGGAGCTTGGCGGTGTAGAAACCGGTCAAGGAATGCGTGTAATGCGTGTACATACACGTCACGCCCACGAGAGCCCCGGCATCACCGACGCGCCTCGAGACACTCTATACACGCGAGCCGCTCCGCATCTCGAACACCAGGCTCTGCCCGAGTGTGCGAGACACGCCGAGCCGACACAGACAGCTTAACTGTGTTTGCCAACAAGAACGCTGCTCTGCGACTACCTGTGTACAACGAACCGCTCTCTTTACCTTTTTCTTATCTGAATAGATATACTAATTCTGAATAGATATACTTGAAATTCTCTGAGCCAAATCTTTTTTATTTTCACTATTTTAAAATTTTTTTTTCTTTTTTTTGCACAACACTGGCATTTTTACTTGTTAAAGTATAGAACAACTCAGTGGAAAAAATAAGTATAATTAGTTTCTCATATATGCATAAGTAGTAACGTCTTGGACATGGTAGGACATTTTATGTATAGTGACATAAATTCTATGAATTCGCAAAATCAATTCTTGCTTAATGTATTCTCTTCTAATTTTATATCATAAAATTATTTGTTAAAATTTAATTTAAAACCGTTCATATGTTTTTGAGAATCATTTTTAATTTTTATTTTTTACAAACATTTAATGCATTCTCTTGTACTACGTATGTGTACATACGTTTTCCATTATTTTTTTTGCACATTTTTGATTGTATTTCACAATACTTTGTATATTTCTGCCCATATTTAAAAATGTTCGTTTAACATTTACTGCAAATTAGCGTAATTCTTTACTGCTGCCAATCACCAAATTTACTAACTAAAATGTTTGAAATGCTATTAAATTGAACTACGCAAATAAAACATTTATTTTTACGTCAATAAAATATTTGTGTAATTTTTTATAAAGGATTACAAAGAAAAAAGTATCAATAAGACCAATTCCATTACGCATGTCAATTTATTCATTTAACAAATTCACAACGTAACATCGTTAACATATAACACGTGTTATATAAAAAAACATCTTACCTCCTCTATCGTTAATTGATAAACCAAATGAGTATTGAGTGTATGCATACAGGTGTTAAAAAATATTTCGAAAAAAAAGAAGAAAAAAATTACTTGCGCAAGCAAAACTATATAATAGTTTCGTCGAAGTTTCTCAGTTACTCTACGTAGCTTTTTAACATTTAAGATTACAAATAAATTACGTATTTATATATACATAATACACAGACAGAGATGTTTTAGGTATAGCTGCGATCGTTGGAAATCTACTTTCCAAAGATGATCTTTCTTGAAGCGCCAAAGTTCTGGCCGGACTGAGTGGCACCTTTATTGCTGCCCGCTTGCAGGCCGATCATACCTTCACCCGCCCTCAACTGCTCCTCCGTGAAGTATCTCTTGCATTCGTCGGAGGGCTTGGGTCCCAACCAGGGGCCACGCCATTCGGGGTGCTTGTACGTCTGGAATATGGAATATGCATTTATTATTTTTTCTTATTCATTAATTCTTGCTTTTTCATCATGTTCACACTACAGATAAATTTATATGATTAATAATAAAATTAATTAAAACGTTTTAAGAGAATATATTACCGTGCGGCCAATGGCGAAGATTGTGTTCGTGACTTGAGCAATGTTCTTACGCTCCATTAAGTCTACAGCCTGGAAGAGGTCGATTTCAGGTACTCCGTATCTGATGCAAGCTTTCTGGAATCTGAAATAAAATGAAAAAAAAGCGTTAATATTTACTTATTTAGTTTATTCAAGTACATAAAATACATTTTTATGAAAATTTCATTTTTTTCTTAAATCTTTTTTCTACAAGATAATTTTGTCTAATTTCATTTCAAAAACAAATTTCAGCTGGCTAGTTTTATTAATATGTCAAATGTAATACAATAAAAGTCAGTAATAATTGTTCGACTTGTACTTCTCACGACCTCAAAATTAAGTAAACCATAAATTAAAGACGAAACTCGTGGAAAGCAATTACGGCGAATTTAATGAAGGTATCCGAATCCCGGCAAGCCATTCGAGAGCTGAAAAAGCAGTAGAATTCGATTTGACGTGCTCCGCGAGCTCAGCGAGAAATTCCACGAAGCTGCAATTAGCAGAGCGCGCTTGGGCTTGCGCTTGCCGCCTGATAACCATCCTCTCTGCCGCTAATTAAACGACGACGAGGAGGAGGAGGAGGAGGCAACTCTTCACCAACACGAAGCCAGTGAACACGAACGTATCCCGGCTTGCAACGTCTCTCGGTGCTGCTGTGCTCCGAGTAGCGCTCACCGAGGGCTAAATGAGCGCGTGGGAGCGCTGGAAAGGGGTTGAGCTCTCGACTCTTTCTCTCTCTCTCTCTCTCGCGCTCTCCGAGCTCCCTTCTAGCGCAGCAGCTCCTGTAAATTACAAAGACCGGAAACAAAAGGGGGGAAATTGCGCGGGAAGCTGTGCGAAATGAGTAAAGCTCCTGCCTTGAGCTGCTCGCCGCGGCTTGGCGCTCGCTTAGCCGAGCGTTTCCATTGTCTAAGCGTTAATCAGCGAGGGCTACTAATTAACGCCTCGCGCGAGGTCCGAGCCCGCGGCCGCGAGCCCGCCGGACACTTGGCCCGTCGGCTGCGCCTTCCCTGCGTAAATGTACACTTGCTTGCGAGCGGCGCAAATGACGCGCCGAGTGTGCCGCGCCACCAGGAGTGCAGAAATTAAGAGGCGGAGTGCTCATTCAGCTAGAAGACCGGCTTGCCGAGTAATTAGCAGAAAGCTTCGCGGGAAATTGTGAGCCTCGGAGAGCAAGTCCCGCGTCGGCGGTAATGAAGCGCGCGCTCTCGCTCTCTGAGCGCCAAGCTTTCCTCTTCCCACTCGACGGTTTCTTCAGCTTCTCCTCTTATGCGCTCGTTCATTATTAATCTTCTTTTTCTTTTATAATTACTGTTCGAATTTACATAATCAATCAGGATTTTTATTAATTATTCGAGACTGAACTGAAATAAAACTATACTTTTTATTTTACATCGTTTTCAGTGCTTTGAAATTTTCCGAGGTAGTTATCATTATCTATCAAGAAATTTCGTTAGTAGTAAAATACGAGTACAATAAGACAGCAGGAAAAGTTTCCGGAAAGTATCAAAAATTTATGATAATGATTTTCATTTTAATTCATTAACAACAGTTATTATTTTTTTGAAACTATTAGATTACAGCAAAAAATGTAATAAATAAAAAAATATGGAAAATAATAGCTTGCAATATATTAAATAAATTTAATCTTCGTTAAAATTCTAAAAATCCGTGCAATAAAGGGTATAAGTACAAATACCGATATAAAAACATAAATATTTGCATTTTTTTTAACAATCGTACGATTTTTCCTATTTTTAATTAAGTTTTCTTTATTTTTTAATTTATTAAACTTTTTAGACATATCTCATAACGGCTATAACTATTAATAATGATTTCTTATTTATGGTACATAATTTACGGTTAAAAAGATACGAATTTTATGAAACTGTAATCTTTCAAAGTTAAAAATATACAGTATAAAAATTTATTATTATATTAAAAAATATTGAGATCAATTTTTCAAATTTTAATGCCTTAAGTACATATTACAACTTGACAATTCTGATATCCCCAAAGCAATACATTGTTACAACACACTGTACAATTTATTCTCATCGGGTAGATATACCGGCAGTCATACGTCAGCAGGAAAACGAGCCAGAAGAATAGGAGTGGAAGCAGAAAATGAGGCAAGGAGAGACGCGCGCGGTGGGCATCGTCGCGTCGCGTCGCGCAGCTCGGAATGCGGCGGAGCCGGCTACTCGGGCTCCTGCTCCCCGGATGAGCAGCGCGTCTGCCGCATATGAGCACCAAACAACAGCGCGGCCCCCGTCGCGCATACGTGCACGCAAGATCGCGCACGCGGCTGAGACAGCGTTTGCGTGTGCGCGTGCGGCGCTCGCGCAAGCTGCACGGAATTGCACCGCTGTATAATTAGTGCTTCTATCGAGCGATTCTTTTTTTTTTTAATGTTTTTTTACACTCTTAGTGTTTTTATTTAATATTTATTGTTGTAATGAGTTGTACTGAAGGTTGTAGTTTTTTCGAGAATTAATGCGGGGGTTTAAACTTTGTCTGACAAAGGTCTGTTACTACTTGCTACACCTGCTATGCAATTACGTACTAAGTACCTAATTTATTATTGAAAATTGACCATATTAGCATTTTTTTTAAGTGTAATTGTTTTATGAAAGTAATATACGAATAAACAAAATTTAATAAGATTCGTTTAAATTTATTAAAATATCCACAAAAATATATTTTCATATGTTAAATTATGTCCTAACGCAAAATAGTTTTGTTTAGGTTTTACTAAATTTATTTCATCATCATTTTAAATAAATATGAAAAAAAGAAAATATAATATTTGGAAAAGCAGAAAACCGATTATTTTCTAAGGAAATATGTTTAAACCCAATGTAAATTATAAGAAAAGTTTGAAATTTTCAAAAACGTAAATATCGCGTGTTCAGAATAAGAAGGCCGCATTTATGGAAATGAAAATAATTGTCTTGAACGAAGCGCGCGATATCGAAAGATCAAATTGTCAGGATGAAACAGTGAGAGTGTAAATCCTCAGGAGCAGCTAAATACGAATGATGGCGCGCGTTGGTAAGCCGCAAGCGCAGTGGGCGCGATGCGCGAAGCCCGAGTCAGACCAGTGCTCACTGTTCCACCGGGCACCAGAGCATCATAATGCCCGCGAAGGTTGCGGCTGCTGCTTGCGTGGACGCATTTTTTTCTCGCTTATCCCGCGCACGTAGGGAGAGAGCCAGGCCGTGCGTAAATCCGCGACTTCCTCCCGTAACATGCTCCTCGAGTAGAAAGGGAGTAGTGCGGAGTGGCCGCGCTGCGCATCGTTTGCCCCACTACCTGCCTGACTTAGGAAGCGCGGGCGCGGGCGCGCGCTGCTTTGCCTCTTAAAATTTCAAAGCTAAGCTTCGTCGTCGTCTGGCGCAGCAAAGAGGAGAACACATCACACGACATGCGCACAGCAGACAAGCGCGGCTGCAGCTGCTGCTACTACTGCTGTCACTCGTGGCGCGCGCAGCACAGCTGCTGCACTCCCAGCTTGCAAAAAGCGCGCAAGCGCGAGCGAGCTGCCTCGATTTTGCAACGCGGAAAATTTTGCGAAAATTGTTTATTCGCAGTCAGGAAATAGAAAGTGGGAGGAGGTAGCTCGACTGTTTATAACAAACGTTACATTTTTCGCGTAAAGCTGCCTGCGCGCCGGCTGTGCCGCCGCCGCCGCCGCCGCCGCTGCACCGTGGAGAGGAATTTTAATCGCTTACTCGCAACTCCGGTTATGCAGCGGCAAGCTTCCCCCTCCGCCTCCTTCCACCCGTCGCGTGTGTAGCTTTTGTAATTTACAAGTGCCCCGCGGCCTCCAGCCTTTCGGCCAAACTCGTTATGCCGTGCGTAGGTTTTCTTGGCGGCTCGAGATAACGTAGCTACAAGCTGCTGCTCCTGCTGCTGCCTTTTCATATAAGGAGTTGCGTGCGACTCGCTATCCTATATAGTTACGCCCTGGATAGTATTATGCTGGATCGGTAAATGTAGTTTGAGGCCCGCTACGTGCCAATATACTATTACCTCCTCACATGCAAATATTTCATCAGGATCGTAGCAGAGCGCTAAAGCAATTTAATCATTTAAATCCATGTGCCTAGATATGTATACTTTCTTATTAGACGCACTTTTTATAGAAAAGCTTTGACTTTCGGCAGTTTCCTCAACTCAATTTAAAACATGTTTTTCTAAAAGGATAGAACCTTTCTATAAAGTTACCGAGATATTGCAGTTTACTTTTTTTTTCTAATAAACAATAGAGTTTAGTGTAATGACATTTGTAACGAACATTTCCAGCGAAACATATTCAAATTAATTTTATTAAGAGTATTAAGAATGAGTACTAATTATTCTAGATTTTAAACTATAAATATTTATAAAATAAACATTTAAATTTAGTTTATATTAGAAAATAAATACTTATCAATATAAATTAATTATACAAAAGTATATAATACTATTAGGAATCTGCCTTTACACAAGCTAATAAGAAATTTATTTAAAATTTATCGTAAATTTCAAGAGCACATTTGCAACTAGAAAAAAGAAACGAAAGAAAATGCGAAAGTGGAAAATTCTTCCCGACTGATAATCCAGCGTAGAAGCAACAAAGCAAGCTTTTCCTATCTCGCCAGGTCTAAACATCATCTCGAGTTCGGACGTCAGCTGTGCCCGCTTACCAGGTTTCCACGCTTACAAAAGAGCAATTTGCGCGAATATCAGCGCCACAGCGCTTTTTCGGCCGTACCTCGCATGCAACGCTGCATATCGATAGTAGATAATGGAAGAACGAGATATACGCGCAGGCGCGATTCGATTGCTCTCGATTGTGCGCCGCGCCGCGACATGCGAGCGCTAATGTAGCGAGTGTCGCCGAGGCGCGACTGCCGCGACTCTATATATAGGCGACAAGTCGTCCAATCGAGGAATTGCTCTGACGCGGGGCACTGTCGATTGCGTAAAAGCGACTAGCGATCAGGGAGTAATGACATACAAAGAGCTACGGCCCGCGCGACTAGGCCGCTGGAATGACGAATATTCGATCTTTATTTAACGATCCGCTTTTCGTTTATTTTTTCATTTTTTCTTATTTTTGCTATTTGTTTTTCTTCTTTTTTTAACCTTCTTAATAAACATAATGCAATTTTTATTAGAATTTTTTTTTAGGAAGTTACTTAAAAAGAAGAATAACTGCAGTTTCGCGTCTTGGATTTTGATGAAACTTTAATTCTACACTTTAATCCTTGTATGTTGATCATGATACATAGAAAAGAGTCGTTTCAACTAAATTTAAACTGTGAAGAAGTAAAATTTTATTCAAGTTCCTATGCAAGTCACTTTAATATATAATAAAATTTCAAACAGTAAAAATCATTTTTAATGAATTAACATTTTGTTTAATTATAAATTGTTTGTAACTTTACATAAGCGTCCAACTATTAGAATAGTTTAAATAAAAGCTTAGTTTTTGTACTCTGAATTGATATTTCAAATAACTCTCTATTATGTATATTGAGGAAATTATGAAATATTTCAAAGCATGGTTATAAATCTGTTATGTTTACGTAGATCACATTTAGGACTTAAAGGCTCATTTAATAAGAATAATTATACAAAGACATATTAAAATCCACAACCTGTAAATAGAATATTTATCAGTGTAAGTAATACTTCAAATTCGAATGTCTGTTTTTCGATGATCTATTGTATTAGGAATGTGATATTTTTAAAATATATTTAAGATTTAAAATTTTTAAATGCAGAAATAATATATGAAATAAAATGGAATATCTTACTGATTGAGGTTGTCCATCATTTTGTAGTCTCCACCAGATGTGTTGACTTTAGTGACCAGACCAGGCTGCAGTTTGTTCATCAGCATGCACAGTATAACGCCATCTCTCAAAGCGTCTTCGTAGCTGGCGCCTAAATTAAAAAAAATGTTTTATATATAAATATTTTTGAAATATAATAATAACTTATTTCATTCATTTTTACAATTAGAGACAATTATTCAGGATAAATAATGTCCATAATTGAATTGGGAATCCAGCCAATTGTCTTCTTAAATTATAAAATAATTACAAGATTTAGATGATACTATAAATCAGCGTGTGTTTATGCCAATAAAATCTTTATTTGCAAGACAAAGTTAATTTTAATGAAATATCACCTGCATTTACTCTACCGTAATCATAGTATTCAATTTATGAAATTGAACGTGACTGAATGTCTAAACATTTGATACATAAATTTCTTAAGCACTATAAATGCATGGATCGCTTACTAAAATTTCTTGTAAATTTTGTCAAAGTTATGCATTTGTTATTACACCCACAGTAAATATTACAATAAATATATTTGACATACTATTCATTAGAAAAAAAAAACATTTTATTTATTATCAGCTAATAGTTTACCTTTAAAAATAAAAAAATGATATTAAACTAAGAGACTAGCCTTTATTATGGTTTTACAAGTATGATTTTTCTTTTATATTGTAAAATAAGAAAAAAAAAGTAATTATTATAGGTTGCATAGTAAAAAAATAAAATTTCTAATTAAACATTTAAAAGCTACGATTTAAGCAGCCTCCTCGCATTGCCTACTCCTCTCTTCCGATCCATCTGGCCCATGCAAATCCTCAGGCCGCCCATCGGCGCGCGCCCAATACTTTATTGCCTCGTTTTGATTCTCTCTTTCTCCCGGCTTCGATATCCATCCATCCTTTTTCCATCGGGCAGCAAGCTCCGCCCTCGTTCTGCGTGATCCCGCGTCCGCCATTATACATCCCCGCGCGCGCATACACACGTTCGCGCTTTTTTTTGCCCGAGCGTGTTGCGCAGACTGGCTGTGTGTGAGCGTGAGCGTGAGACTGAGAGAGAGAAAGCAGCAGAGCGCGACAGGTGTGCCGAGGCGCGACCAGCACGCGCTCATGGCGCCCCGCTAGGCCAAGAGGCTTGCCAAGGGGGCATCGCATTTTTTATCCATCTCCCGAAGGATTCGCGCCTCGCCTCCTTCCTTGCCAGCCCCTCTTCTTTCTCCCGCTCTCTCACTCTCGGCATTTGCCCATTTAAAAGTCACTCGCTCTCTCGCGATACAGCTTTCTTGCGCGCCAGCGGGCTGCAGCTCTCCGGGCGTTTCTCAATTTTTTTTTTTTTTAAACCGGACTGTAGAGCGGAGGCCCGCCAGCCCGAAAAGAAAGAAGCAGCTGCGGGGCTGTCGACTGCTCGAGACGCCATTCGGAAGACGGGCCGCATCTCGAGCTGCCAGGCGGCCAGCAACGGCCAGGAGCTCTCAGGCAGTTATTGCTCTCCCCCGCGCCAGATGATTGTCCCCCCCCCCCCCGTTTCGACCCTCTTTTTTCGCGCTCCACCCCCGCGTCTCTCTGTCTCTCTTTGCCTATGTGTACTCGTATGTGTACAAAGGGAGATATAGCAAGTGTGTGCATGTGGCGTATGCGAGAGCCATCGATGCGGTATCGGTGCGCCGGCGCCGGTATATTTACTGTGTCGAACCGCAGCAAAGCCGAGAGAGAAAGCCAAGCGCGCTTTTTCGACATGTCGATTGCAGCCCGCGCGCGAGCTCAGCGAACGCTTTATAAAAAGAGTGGGAGCTGGCTTTTGAATCGGACGTGTGTGCGGGGCTATTGGAAAAAGGCTACAACAGCGGCGATGGACACTGGATACGCGATTCCCCGGCATCAGGCGCCCATGCGCCGACAAAGGCGCGCGTCATCGATATGACTCTCACTCTCACACTCTCCCCCTCTGCGCATTGTCTCGCTTTTCATCCAAGCTTTTCTGTATTACCACAAGCGGACGACTTTACTTTAGTCAACTAACTTTTAATCATCGAGAACAAAATTTCGGGAGGCTATAGTCCTGCTCGAGTTCAGATTCTTCACTTATTTGTGCACGAGTTTTGCTTCTTCAACGATAGAGTCTATAATATATTTCTATGTTTTTCAAACAGTACGCTTAGCGCTCAAACAAATCTAATAGTCACTCTTTTGTACGTATTTTCTATTTTTAAGTGTAAAGCTCATCTTTCTTACAGTGCTACATTTGCAAAAATAGCATCAATTACTATTTTATCGTCTGGATTCGTAAAATAAATTTTATTTGATATTTTAAACGGTTCTAGCATTACGAATAGCCTTATAATTTCTGTAGCTTTTGTGCCAGTAAATTAAAAATAAATAGACTGCGAATTATATTTACCTCTAAATATCACTGAAATCATTCATGAAGAACTTAAAATATCATACGAGACTGATTTATTGTTGATCAAATAACAGAATACTTTGTTCACACTGTCTTTATTAAAATAGGTAACTGCTTGTTTGGCAACATTATATGTGCAATTGCTCTCCCATTAAATCATCTCTTCGAGCTTTTAATGATTTAGTTCATAACTATTTTTATTTTCGACCGTCATGAGTCTTCAAAATTCAGTTTTAGAAACTCTAATTTTTTCTGATTATTTTAGCGCCGTTATTCATAGTGTAATTGTAGAAAGAACGAAGAACCCACAGTTGACGCATGCAGTCTTTTCTAGATCCAAATCCAAATGCAGTTGATAGAAAGATGCGCAACATGTCTAAAAATCGAATCGCACAGAAGATGACTGCGAAACTACTAGAACATTGAAAGAGAGCCACAGATACACTTAGTAGATTAATTCGGGTGGCGGCGAGATCATGGGGTGGAAGTGCGCGTAACAGCTAGAGCGGGCGAGAGTAACTGCTCGCAGGACTGGCAGCCTGATCCTGCAAGGACGCGACGTCACGTGGTTTTGACGTAGTTCCGCGGGCAGCCGGGCAAACGCGTTTATATATATATATATATATACTGCTCGCCTGGTAAAAAACTGGTCGTGCGCCTGGATTCTCGATTGATGAGCCATCGACAGCCGATTGAAACATAACCTCTCCCTATCGAGAAACTCGATTACGAGGCGCACCCCCTCTTTGATTTTTCTCGATATATAAAGAAGCCAAGAAGAAATGCTTCGAGCTTCTCGAGTCTTTGCGACAGCTACTCATCAGTCGAGCCGATTCGAGAACATTACCACAGCTTTTTATATTTGAGGCGAGGAGTCTCCGAGCGCGCTAGCTGCTATAGCGATAGTTTAGACTAGTTTTGCAAGCCACAAATCATAGTAATTTCCAACAACTATTTCACGTTTAGGAGACTAGAACGCGCGAGGTGCCGCCATTTCCGATATACCTATATATCGATTATCCCCTAATAAAGAAGAGCCTAGTTATCGCGAGTCATCCTCCCTCGCGCTGTTTATCTAGATTTAGCCGTATCGCAAGCTCGCTCTCTCCACAATATAAGTGTATACATACATATGAATTTTCCGAGAAATGAGAGAGGCGCTCACTGCTGGAGAGACAAACTTATCCCTAGGGACTCCCCCAGTCTCCTCACTTATCAGGCTCCCATGGCCGCGCCGAAACTCTCTCGCCCCCATCTGCAGCGGCAGGCGGCCGAAGCTCTCTCTCTCTCTCGCGCTTTAAAATAAGCGCGGCGGACGCTTGAAATTTTAGAAAAATCCCATTGTCATCTGGAAAAGTGTTTGGCTCGATAACCAGGCGAATAGGAGGCGCTCCTGGTAGGTGGCCAGCGGCTCGGGGCTCGTGCGCGCCGCCTCCTGCTCGCCCGTTGCCGCCATCGACTCGGCTTTTTTAATCGGATATCCAGAAAGCAGCAGCAAGCAGCAGCAGAGCAACCAGTTCCACGCGCGCATCTCCCGGCGTTGGCCGCGTGACAAATGTGGCCCGGCGCTCTGATACGAGCCTGGTAGTTTCGGGCCTCCGTGAGATGTCGTAAACGCAAAGAGGTGACAGGAAATCGATGCCCCGTCTTCGGAGATTCCTCGAGGGAAGCTGCGCGTCGCTATCTTTACTCTCCCCCTAGCCCGATCCTGGCTCGCCTCCTCCGGTCTCCTGAAACCACTCCTTACTTGCACATAGCGAGCGAGCGCGCGCGCTTTTTTCGGCGGCCACCTCCCCCGTCCCGGCTGCCTTTATTATATATAAGGCATCGATGACGAGCTCGCTTCGATTTATTCGAGAGCCGCCTCTTTCTTTCCAACTCGATCGGTCATATGCTAGCCGGATATTTTTCAGACGTCGAACGTATCGCTCGTCTGCGTGCCTCCAGCCCTTCTATATGCCAAATATGTATACGAGGCTGTGTGTCCCTCTTTCTCTCTGCGGATACACAGGCGGCGCGCAGCCGCGGAAAAATATAAAATCGGCCCCAAACACCCCCGCGTTCGACGAGCGAATCGAATGCTCGCCGCGCCGAATATGATTTCCTGCTACGGTGACACGTCGTCGCGGCGATGAGCTCAGACGTATCGAAAGCTCTGTCTCAGACGTTCGTTTCACCTCTTCCAAGACGCTCTCTTACTGCCAAACAGCTTAATGAGCTTCGGATATGATATTTTAGTCACGGCGAGGCTTATTTCCACGCGTGCATCCTACATCGTTAATTCGCACGAGACGTTGGACTCGACAGTTAAGCAAGTGTGATTAATTAACTGACGAAATTTTCGACATAATGGCTAATTAATTTTTTTGACAATATTTCAAGTTAAACTTTCCACTGTATTAAATCAAAACATTGCTTTATCCAGTTTAATGCGACATCCTTAATTATTTTGATTCATTTAATTTCCTTTATTAACCGCATTGAACATACAATAATTTATGTGATTACTACAAGCTTTTATCAATTTAACACTTCTAATTAAGCTCGAAATTAAAGTGGAAATTCGAAGTTTAGCGCTGAGTAAGCTCATCGACAAGTGTAGGGGGAAAAGCGTGGCGCGCGTGCGTCGCGAGCGACGGTTATCGATTAAACGTCACCGGCGCGTCATAAAGACGTCAAAGGCAAGATTTTCACCAGGACAACATCCTGCGCGCGAATTTACGAGCGCCGCTCGGAGAGAGCAACAGGTCCCGCGGGAGAATCAGCGCGCTGCGATCCTGTATGTGCCACCCCCTGACATCCAAGGGCGCGTGATATACCCAAGATCAGTTCCCTGCGTATGTGCACAGCCTATGTGCTTTTCAAGATGAGCGAATACGAATAGAACAGTGAACAATTTCTTCGTGTATATACTGCTTTTTCAAATTAGTTTTATTTATTGTTAATTTATTTACATCTGTAAATTGAATTTTATAAAACAATGTAAAAATTATAACAAATTTGCTCTCGTTGATATACAAGGAACTGATTCTCAAATAAGAATATATTGATCCTATCGACATTTATAGGTAAAAGTATATAGTTATGAACTTTTTTTAGTAAAGTGAAAAACATTAATAAACATTGAAGAAATTGCAGCAGCGTAACTCTAGAGAGCACGTGGAACTAGCCAGGCATCGGGGGTGTTTTCCCGCTCTCAGCCCCCGCGGACCTGTTGCTCTGCGCAAGCTCGTAAATCTGCCCCGGGGCTGTAATCCTGGTAGGCTTGTCTCGGGCTGACGTCATTGACGAACTTTTGACAGGCATCCCCCCGTCGAGTAGCCGTCTCCTGCCAAAGGCCCTTTGGCCGATCAGACGATTTTTCGCGCCCCCGAAATGATGCATCGTCCGAATTGCTGAAAAAGTCGCCGATGACCGAATGTAAGAAGCTCGCGCTAAGAAATATTTTCGCGCGCCCGAAAAATGTGGAAAGTGGGGGGTGGTGAGCGGGTGGAGTCTGGCTATATGTGTGCGGGGGCCATAAATTCATCTGCCGGCCAGGGCTTGCTTTCCTAATACAACCGAGTTTTCGTGACGGCACCTGACGAGCAGCGCGCTGCAGCTCGTGCGCAGAGTGCATGCAAGCACGAAAATGGCCGCGGTCATACATATGTCTATATGTGACTGCTTGTCGCATCGCTTGCTCTACCTGTCAATTTTGCTTTTTTATTACATTCTTTATTATTTTCTTCAGTCAAATAGTCCTGAATTTTCTAAATTATTATTATTTAACTGTATTACTTAATTAATTTTTTTTAAATAATTTTTTGCTCTTATTTGGTTTTTGTAAGATACTATAAATGACATAGATGTCGATGAAGATCGATGAAGATTATTTTAATTCTGACTAAAACATAAATTTTTGTAGTATTTTATTGCCCGTTTTTAATTGTTTCAGAAAGCAATTATTTTTCATTCTATTGTTTATAGTATTCAGTTACTTAATAATTCTGTAAACCAACTTTTATTCAAGTTACAAAACTATAATTGTAGTTTTGTTTTTCCATTATTTTTATACTATTAAGCTACTGTCCAAACTAAATGAAAAATTATTTATAGTATAACTATGAGGTTGACTTGTAATTTGTGTGATCTATGAGTATTTGATTAATATAATAATTTTGGACTGAAATAAAAAATTATTTTTCACCTAAACTATCATGTTTTTCGAAATAAAACACTACCTAGAAAAAAATCTTAAATCACATAATTTCTATAACTGATTCACGATTGCGAAATCAGAGCTTGAAAATAATATTGTAGCTTCCGCGAAGACAGATTGATCATCATGGTCGTAGCTCTTGCTCGAGCGGATCGATCGTCGGGTCGCAGAGCGCTTGGCAGGGTCACGGCTCCCCTCGAGCCTCTCCTCTCTTTCTCTCTCAGTTCTGTGACGTATAGAGGCGAAGGGGCGGGGGAGACACCCTCCATAAATCCCTCAAACGTCTGCTGGTGCCCTGGTGCGCCAGGGCGCCTCGCGGCGTCGTGACAGACAGATGACTGACGTGCGCGCACTCTCTCTCTCCCTTTCTCTGTCTTTATCTCGTCACACACCTGCCGAAGCGTGCTCTCGTCGACGATATTGAGAGGTCGACGTCCGAAAGCGGAAACAACAGCGAGACTCTATACATACAGAGAGAGAGGCTATTCTCTGCGTGTATAGGCGCAAGCGCGACGGGGTAAAGGTCGAAGGTCGCGCGCGGGCGTCGAGCGAGCGAGAGCTAGAGTAGAGCTGGAAGCGCGGCATGCGCCCCTGATCCTCCGGCGTCCCCGCGACGTCGCATGATGAACGGATGACGGCAAATCGATAACCAAACGGTGCAGCATCGTCGCCTCGGCTTTTCCCCGCTCTTGTCTATCGGCAGAGGAGGACTATACATATATATGGGGATTGCACTGCCAAGAGCTTGCGCTGGACTCACTCCAGTTCGATGAGAGGTGATCGGTCGACGGTATGCCTGGTCCTTGGCTTTCGGCCGTGGCTCTGTCTCCCTCTCCCTCTCTCTCTCTCTCTCTCTCTCCGTCTCCCTCTCTCCCTCTCTGTCTATCTATCTATCTGTGTGTGCGCTGGCTATGCGCGCTAAATTTAGAGGCGACCGTTGGCTTTCAGAGCTTTAGGTGATAAATATAGGATGACGGCGACGAGTGAGACGAGACGAGTATTTTTGAGTTCTCGAAGGGTGGCCTGTGTTTACGAGTCGCCAGAGGAAAATAAAGCTCCCGTCAGCGTGAATACTTTATTTTTGGAGCGACTCTCCCTGGCCGAAGGTAAAATTAGAAAAAGTGAAAAGTTCATCTCACCGTCAGCTGCTCAAGTAATTACCGTCAATGAGTAGATTTTCTCCTTACCGAGGAGGCTCAAGCTGTAGGAGAGCTTACCCCGAGCAAAGCTCTCTCTCTCGCGGAGAGCTTGCAACAGCGCCCCGCGCGCTACTTGCCATTCGCGGTTCGTCGGGTAAGGATCGTGCCTGGCATGCCTCGCAAGCTTCCAGGATCAGGCTCCCATGCTCGCCGAGGCTTTCCCAGGCTTTCTCTCTCGAGCTTTTCTCCTCGGCAAACTTGTGGCTTGCGCTGCTGCCCGCGAGCTTGACGCTTGTTGAAGAACGCGCGAGCCACAAAGTTGAGTTTAAAACGGGCCAGTAACATCAAAAGCCCCGGTTATCCGGCTCGCAGACACGAAAACTAGTAGAAACGAGAGCTTGCGCGCAAGCTCTCTCACTCTATGCGCCTAGACGAGGGGCACCCAAGACGCTTCCTAGTCGCGGGAACAGGCTATCAGGAAAACTCGCGCTCGCGCCTGTACACCCGCCCCCTACCGACCCCCGATAAACCCCCCTCTCTCGGCTCACACACTCTCTCACTAGCCTGTGATGCTTTTTTTAGTTGCTCTAGTTAGACTCTCCCTATAATATTTTCTCTTCTCCTCCTTTCACGCGGCTGTTCAGTCAATGGATAATTATCCAAAATTACTCATCGTTATTATAATGGATGTTATTTAAAAAAAATTCGAGTTCTGACATCATTCTATATTTGCATATATAATTGACTTTATAGGAGGTTTTTAATTGTTACAATTAAGGCTTACACAAATCGTTTTATAATAAGATTTTAAATTATAGAATGATTTTCAAAGTAAAGAAATGCCCGAATGGACGAGCAGAAGATGAAGTCGAAGAGCAGCTAGTACGAAGGCAAGGAACTGCATCGAGGCGAGACCGAATGCCATGAAAGTATAATCTGAAAAAGTAGTACGTCTTTGGAGGCGAGCTTGAATCGTGCAAGCTCGTCTGCCGGTGTGGCTCTCGACAGGTGTGCCCACGATCCAGGAAGACCAGGCGCTTACTTAACCGCGAGAGCTTTTCCGTCGAGCTTGCTAGCTCGCTCGCCCCTCCCCCTCGCTGCCGTCGACGTTGTCGTCGTCGTAGTCAGCCCTCCTCCCAAAGGGGAGGTGATATACACGCGCGCAACTCGGCATGGCAAGTGGGGGTGCGGCCTCGCATTGTGCCTCTGGCCACCTCCATCGCGTCCTCGGCGCCACCAGGCTGCCAGTGCCGAGGTGGAGGCTCTCGTTATTATACTTAGCAGCGCGCTAAACGGCAAAAAGCTCGGCTCTCCCCCTTCCCCTAGTCTCTCTGCGAGCGAGCTCAGCAAGTAGGATGCCGCGAGCCGAGGACGAGCAGCTGCCCTTGTCGTCGCCGCCTCCAAAGCTAAGCTTCTGCACTTGAACGTGAAATCGAGCCGGCGGTCAGTAGTACGAGCCAGGTTACGTCTGGCTCAGCGATGCGCGCTAGTTTCGCGCGACTTGGACCTCATGCGCTTCTTCAGTGTGAAACGCTAATGAGGAAGACACGGATTTAAGAGGATGATTATGAGTCAACTGCAGCTGTTTTTAATTACTTGATCTATGAAGCAGAAAGATTGGCACCGAAATTTTCAAAATTACGTTTCGTACAGGCGTTTCGAAAATTTATTTTTATCTATATTAAAGAGCATTATAATTACACATGAAAATTGATATGCTGATTGAAACACTAATTATTTAATGAATTTATCAATCTTACTTTAAAACCCAGATTCTATAAAAACATTAGGCTTCCT
>JAPYZA010000441.1:0-53666 GCA_030522685.1 Eupelmus azureus
ATTTAATAACTTTGTTTTCGAGGATTGATATGGTGGCCGAATTTATTGCCTCTGGTAATTTCTAAAATGAGTATACGTTCTTCTCTTTTAGGCGCGCGTAGATACTTTCCAAAAATTTATGAATAATGTAAATACGGGCAAGTGAAAGATATATCATACACGGCGCTTAAAAGATTGAGCGCACGTAGTTAAGTGCACTACTTGCCTATGATACAACAAAAATCAAGACCGATTCTACAGCTTTTCTTTTATTTCTTTTCAAGAGTAAGTGAGTGAGAGAGAGAGAAAGAGAGCCACTTCGACCAGTTATAATCCTCTCGATCAAAATTACACGGCAGGCCGCGATATAATTTGCCTGGAGTCGAGCGGCTTCGCGCGGTACTTTAACAAACGAGATCCGTATCCCCGCGTGTTATTATTATTTCCTCGCCGGTAATGACGCGCGAATCCAAATAAATCGTCGCCGATATACTTAATAGTACCCGATAGCGAATTAAAACTCGCGGCGAATCCGTTATTTTTCAAAATTAACCCAGCGATTGCCGATAATCAAGGATATTGTTGAACCGTAACCAAACGCATTATTTAACTGTAAGGCAACAAAAAAATTTTTAATGAAATTATTCCGCGATTTGCATTATCCAATCGCGCATACGTCAAAACGAAGCGTTAACTACCGCGCAATAAACTCTCACCCATCCCGGCGTGAAAAAAGCTCAAAGCGCGCATCTCAAGCGCGCGGAGCAGGCTCATATTCCTCGCGCGGCGAGGCCTCTTCTTTCATCTCCTAGGCTCTCTCATAATTGCGAACGCTCGCTAAATTGATGATCCAATCACGGCGACCGTCGACACCCTCCGGCCCATTAAAACCACCATCCCCTTGAAAATAAAGCCAAGACTCCAGCTCCATCGCCGAGAGATGCTGATGAGCGACGCTACACACACGCGCGCTCGTTCAGGAAGCCATAGCTCCCTTGGATTTTCCACAATTATGCGCGAAATGTATAACAGGAGCTAATAGAGTGCTCGGCGCGTATGTATATATATACACGCGAGGTCGACGACCGCGAGAGAAAGATGAAGTTTCGTTCCTTATTAACGCGCCCGTTACGCGCGCTGCACACAGGCATTCGTAATTCCTTCCTTCTTCTCTGCAGGCCGCGAAGCGCGCGCTTCTACCTTTTTTTTCGCTCGGCGAGAGGCGCCGCCTTTCAAGTTCAGGGCCAAGATGATATAAAGCCGATCGATCGCCGTCCTTTTTTTGCCCGCCGCGGATGTGCAGTCCCGCCTTTTTCGGCGGATTTTGGGTCAGCCGGGGACACGCGGAATTATGGAAATGGCGCGCGACGAGCGGTTGTTGGTTTTTAGTCTCCGCGGCTTTTTACGAATCGGCCAAATTGACGTGCGCGTGGTAGGTGTTTGGGGATGACTGATTGCTCTTTTAATTGGGGTGGTGAACGTTGGGAAAATATTTTATTTTAAAATTGGAATTACGCTGCAATTGTAAGGAGGATGTTAAATAATTCTTATTCCGGCATATTTATCGTATACATGCATACGGAATTCGCTGGTTTTTATCTTTAACCGTAAAACTTATTCAATGTTCCAGTTTTTATCAAAAGCACACATCTCCCCCGAGCAGACGAAACGGCACGAAATTCAAAAAGGCCGTAACACTTTCAAAATACGTATACATACCGCGGTGAAACCTAAGAGCCATTATACAGCCGACATCACGCGATAAACAAACGAGCGCCGCAAGAAAATCATCCTTACGTGAAAAGCAGAAACTGCAAGCCAGCTTTCTAGCCGCGCATCCTACATATACCAATTTCTAATAAAGAATTCCATTAATGCCGTTAATAATATCCCAGCGCCCCCCTGCCTCTCGCCAAAAAGTAAACGCAAAAGTTGCCCGCATCCTGCATGCACCGGAGCTTATTACACGTATACGCGCGTGCGACAAAAAGCGGCTCACGGCGCAGGATATAAAAAAAAGCTCGCTCTCGTGTGCGTGCTGCACGTCTTAACTGTAAAGATACACACACTGGCCGCACGGCGATGTTCATATCGTGGATTATCTGGGTCAGGGTCGACGACGTCGGCGGTTCATCTCCGCGCTGCACTAAGCCTGTATCTAGGACATCGCGCGAAATTACTTTTCCGATAGCTCGGCTTCGTGCGCGTGTGTATATGTGTGTATATAAGAGAGGAAGGAAAAAAGGAGGCGGAACTCGCCGAGTGAAAATATGCGCTGGGAAATCGCGAGAAAGATCGAGGGGAGAATAAAGAGGGGTATATAGGTACTTGAGTAGACGAGACGCGATAATGACTTTTTTCGGTGGCGACGATGTGGCAAAAAGATCGGTACTGGAAGAAAGTGGCAATAAAGCGCTGTTCTCGCGCGGCTGGAAGCAGCTGAGCCAGTGTGTGGGTAGACGCTGAGTAATGTAGGATCGCGATTTTTTGCGTTGATGTAAATCGTTGCTTAGGCATTTATTCGGGTGTGCATTACAATTAGGCCGAAAGTACAGATGCCTCCTTTTTACGTAAGAAAAAATTATCGGGCTAATTACAGGCTTTTGCGCACAGGACGTGAAAGCTACCTGTCGCCGGCTATAAACGACCTGCTATAAAAATTATTTCATTTTCTTCATAATAAAAAAAGCGTTATGTAAAGCTACACTCGACGACGACGAAATAAATGGCAAATAAAGTGAATCGTAACGACGGCAATAAATAATGGCGTTTAAAAAATCGTTAAAATTAATTACAAGCACCCGGTCTTTCGGACTAAACGATATTTTGAAATGCAGTTTCGTACTGATAACGGCAACGAGCGCGCTTGGCTCCGATAAAAGAGCAAGTATGTAAATGAAGCCCCTTGAGCGCCCACGTCACACCCCTCCCAAAGCCCCAATTTTTCAACTTCGCACCGAAATAAGTCATTATCTCGCGTACGCACTCGCACGTGGAATCCGCTCTCTCGGCCGCTCCTGCACTATCAACCCAGAAAAATCTCCCCCAATTTAATTTGGTAGGACCCACACCGTAGTCCCATAAATACTTCAAGCAAGACCCCGTATCAGTCGCACAGCGGATCCTATGGTGAGGATAAATGCGCGCGGGCGCGCAAGTACAGCCGACAATCCACTTCTCATTATATCCGCTGAGAGGAGAGGAGAGGCGCGAAATGCGAGAAAGCGCTCGGAGCGCGTTCTCTCGCGAATTCCGGATCGCGGAATTGCCGGGCACTTGTCTCTCTCTCTCTCTCTCTCTCTCTCGCAGCTGCGAGCGGCGAAAATCGATCGTGGGTATATATGTAGGTATATGCTGGATTCCTGTCTGCGCGGACGTGTTTCATTTCTCGCTGCGACTTGTGAGAGAGAGACTTTTAGGTTGAGAGAGGTAGAGGTGTGGATCTTGGGAGGAAGAGAAAGGAGACGGAATTTGGGTTCGTTAGGTGGAGCGGACTGGCTTGACAATGCTAAGAGCCGGAGGATTTTTCTGTAATTGACTCGCGATGAGAGGTCAAATTGCTATTCGTTAATTAAGGTTTAATTAAAAGGGGAATTACTACTGTAAGATAATGAAAGAGCAAATTTTTTGTTTTCGGAGAACAATTGTTGTTTCTTTGATTAATTGATGTTACAACAATTTATTTTAAATATAGTAGAAAATAGGTAAGCGTAAATCGCACTTACGCTTCGAACTGCGTAGTTGAAGAGGCGATGCGATGCTAATAGAAAAGGAGAAACTCAAGAATCGATGCGCGCTGTTTGATAAGCCCAAGTTTATGTCGGCACTTACGAGGGCTCGATGAAGGTCTAGCTCGCGTGCATTCGATTAGAATCTGATTTATTTTATTTTTAGAAATGTACTCTCGCTCTGAGCGTTTAATTGTCTTGTTGAATCTTCGTAGAACTCAGAGATAAGAACATTAACGCCACTTGTACACACGGCTGTTTGGTCATTTTTAAGTCACGCGATTTTCTAATCGGTAATAAGAGAAGTGGAAAAATCATTAATTTCTGCGTGAAAGTCAAGCGACTCATTGGGTAAAATCAGCTGAACACATCGGGAAAGCTTATTTACATATCTTAGAAATGCGTTAGTGAATTTTAACTGCGTGGACGTGAGCTGCAATTTCGTGTTTGTATTCAAATGAACTTGCCTCGATTGGCATTTAGAACAAATTTCGCCAGCACGTTTGTATTCTTATGAATGTAGATTTTTAGGATTATGACATATAGTGAACATAATTCCATCAACTTGAAATATTTTAAACGCCTTCCTTAAACATCAAATATTTCTTTATGCCAACATTAAAACTTTACACAGTAGATAATCTGACAAAGTAAAGAAAACAGCTGGTTTTATTTGCATGTACTGTTATGAATTAAAATTTTACTGATCGTTTATTTAAATTAGACCAAGAGTGCAAGAAGTTAACTTAACTAAATGCATCGTTCTGTAAATTATAATGCACCATAAGAAAGAAGATTGTAACTTAAATGTCCATTATTATTCCGTATGAGGATCACTATTTACGATTTAATCTCAACATCTGACAGCTCCTGGTTACCCGGAAAATCTAAAGTCTTCACGGTCTAGGTATTCATGACTTTTCCTTAATGAACCAAAAGTACATATACTTTTTTACATATCTAACTACTTATGATCTAAAGTTTTAAATATCTAGAAATAGGTCAGTGCAAGGAGACTGCACATTTTTTACAGCAGGTGCGATGGGTTATACGGTAATTATTTAAGAACAGCTGCTATAGACATGTGTTTAACTATGATTACAGTGTCTGTAGTTGTGTCAACTCATGAAACCGTTAAGGTTCCGCTTTATTTGTTTTACTACTACGCGTTATTAGTATCTGCATTTGCAAAATTATGAAGTTCAAAATCGCGTTACATTTCAACCTAAGCTTATTGACTGAGTTTTCAATTCATAAAATATAATTTCCTTCAAGCACTATAGGAAATTCCAAATAAATCACGTTAAATCCTTTATCCGAAAACGTCTAACAGACATTGTTTCACCTTTTTAATTCCAGATCGAGCAGAAACCGGTGCACAAGAGCCACCAGCAGGACAACCACGTATCCCAGATCGGCAAATCCATCGTCTCCCAAGCCAACCATGCCCACCACTACGGTGCAAACGGCTCGCCCTCGACGAGCCCTCAGCACGAGCCCCTCCAGAACGGCGTCGTCGGACGTAACGGACATGGACCCCAGAGCAACGGCCACCCGGTCGTCAACGGCATCCATTACCAGAAGAACGGCAAATCGAGCTCGCATCAGCAGCAGCAGCAGCAGCAGCAGCAGCAGTCGATGCTCAGCCAGAGCCAGGAATGGGGCCGTCAGGACGACACGTCGGCTAGGAACGAGGATAGCTTGTACGAGGGACAGCCGGTGGTCAACGACGGGAAGCACTCGCTGCTGCAGTACGCGATGCTCAACTTCCGCCAGAGCACCGACAAGTGAGTCGAGATGTTTTAGCTTCTAATTGGACGGGTTTGGTTTGGGGACGCGTTAATGAGCTTGGACTGGGGTTCTGATTTTCTTTGGGATTTAATTGGAGCTAGTTGGGAGGGAGGTTGAGTTTGGGCTGAGGAAGGTTGGATATGTTTGGGCTTGATAAATTTAGGATTTGATTTTTAATGATTAAATTTAGTCACTCGCTAATGACAATGCCGAAAGAGAGAGTTAATAGTGAAAGATAACAACAAATTTTTACGCCGAAGTTACGAAGTCATTACACGATCGAAACATATTAAAATAACGTCTGCATCGCAATCATAAACACATCATCAAGTAACACTTACACAGCTACAACTTTCGAAACGAAAAATAACTCTCAGTGTATAAATTTGTCCGATCCTTTGAAGAAACGTCAAAACGAAAAGTCGACCGCTCGTAAAAGCCGCAAAATGCACCGAGGAAATGAAATATTTACACGCACGGCACTGGCCACTTGGGAATGGCGAGGGAAAAACATTATTGACGTTTCCAGCAGATAATTTCTGTAACCGATTCGCTCACGATGACATTAGCCAGCAGCAAAAATGCCGGAGCACTCCAGCGCGGTCGGCGACCTGTCATAAATGTTAAGCAATCGTGCTGTTAACTCGATTCACGTGCGACGACGCCGGAAGCTTCGCGCATTCCCGGAAGAGTCGGCGAGAAAAATATTGTCGTAAAGATTCTTTACGATTTTGCCGGTAAATACGTAAACAATACAGACTTATTGAATCGTGCGTTACGTGATCAGCCACATTAAAGTAACGTTTTTAATAAATTACAATGATAAAAGCTTTAATATACATAATAACAGAGCCGTCGGCGCGATGTCACAAGAATTTTCTAATAAGTGGGCGTGATACTCGATTTGCATAAGATCGGATGGTCGCTGGGGCGACGCGGAAAACCACGCCTCTCTACCACATTCTTCGAGCACGTCGATATAATTACAGGCGCAATAAGCACACACACACACACACACAGTCCTCATGAGCAGCGCGAAAAGTCTAGGAAAAGAAAGCAGCGGCATTATTTCGCCATATAAAGACCAAGTTCAACAACCGCGCCTCCTTACGCACTCCTCTATACGCATCCACATAGTTTCGCGCTCCTCGAACTTTCGATCTTTTTTATCCCGCGTGAATCCTCCGCGAAAGTCCGGCAAACGGATAAAAAAGAACGACAAAGCTTATCCCGCATACGAATCTCTCGGCGTCCTGTCATTTTCTAAAACAACGAGGAAGATACGCTACACGCGCTGACACATATAAATCACGAAAAGTGTCCCTTTTTCTACGTGTGCTATAGAGAGCAGCTAGCGCGTAATTAATGTCCTTGCGCAAGAGGGTTTCTCTCTCTCTCTCTCCTCTCTCTCTCTCTCCTCTCTAGCTTTATAAAAGCGAGCTCGAGAAAGCATAACGCACGCACGGAAGATTATTAGCCTGGGCTTCTCTCGGCAGCTTCATTCGGGATGCTCATTTCAGCTCGGAGCTCGGCGCGAGTTACACGTATATATATATACTCTTGGGTGGTGCGCGCTTCCGCGAAGTTGTTATTTGTTTTGCGCGCGCTGCTGCTGCAGCTGAGGAGTTCCGCTGTGTCTCTGTTATTTGTCAAAGTTCCTCGATGATTACAAAGCGCGCAGGAGGCAAGAAGTAGGAGCTGCGCGCGGCCTCGTGAATATTATTAAGCCAAGTCTACGCGTCGTCCTGAGCCGAGGCTAATTTCTGATAACGGTGAATACGTGAGGGAATGTGTGGAATCAGCGATTCTATTTTTTAGTGGAAGAGTTGTGAGATTTGCTTGGGCGTGTGGGTGTGGTTTGAAGGGTTGGAGGAGTGGTTTTGATAAGTTTGTTGATTGATTAAAGAAAAGTGTGGTGTGGGATTAATATTAAGTATTAAGACTACTCTCGGGATCTTATTTTGGTAAGATTAGAAAGCTACTTATATATACATTGACGCGTGCGAGCACTCAAGCTCCATTAAGAATTTTTGTAAAAAAAAGTACGAAACGTACATGCTCTATATAGATCAACGTGTTACATTTAGCATCGACATGCGTTACCGTTGCGCGGGCCGGTCAAATATCAGCGACGTTTAGTGTTTCTTTTTTATCCCTCGGTAAAAGCTACTTACTGGTTTGGGATATATCGCTGGAATATCAATCTTCCAGCGCCAGCTCGCTACTCTCGACGCTTCTTATCGATACAGTAAAAGAACCAAAGTAATAAAAGTAATCAAAATCATGATTTTTTTTCAACATTCAATCAACGTCCGATTTTCAGTCCTCCAAATGAAGAAATCAAGTCCATCCACGTCAACTTTCATTAGTACTTTTACATCTAATCACGCGACTTTCTTCTCGCACGTGCCCAGACACACTCAAGAGCTACGTCGAACCGCGCTTTAATTACAAGCTTCACTTTCATTAATCAATTAACCAACGCAAAAAACCCCATAACTAAACCGCTCCTTTTTTGCTCCAGATTCGAGATGCTGAAGACAGCGGACGGCTCGATAAGCGGCTCCCTCAAAGTCATCGAGTCGCTGAAGGGCAAGAAGAAGGGCAAGAAGGGCAAGAGCCAGGACGGCGCCGAGTGGACCTGGAAAGAGCAAGTCGACCTGGTCAAGTATTCGCCGGTACCCATTGAGCAGAGCCTCCTGAGACTGGACAATGAGCTAAGCGCCCTGGCGGTCGAGTGCTTCATGTGCCTGATGCGCTACATGGGCGACCAGCCGCTGCCTCCCGACACCAGCGAGGTCAAATGCGTCTACACGATTCTGATGGTGAGTCTCTCTGCGCGCATTGTGCATGCGGGAAGGTCGCTGTAGAAAGTTACCGCAAGGAAGATCGTCTTCTATCGCGTCCTTCTTTTTTGTCGTCCTGTCGGCATTATTGTCTTTGGATTTTTGGTTGACGATGTCTATCTGAGAGTGTGATTAACGTAATGATGAAATTGTTTTACCATAAAATTGATTGGCTAAGCGAAGAAGTGATGAAGTTTTTGATGGTTGTTGAAAAAAATATTCGGTTAAAAACATTGTTTCCCAATCTAACGTATATTTAAGTAGGGAAAAAATCTTACGTATAACGTAATATTCATTACGATTAAATTAATGCCATTGTATTAAAAACTTGGCTTTCCAACTCCAGCACTGCCATCAATTCGAGATGCTGCGCGACGAGGTCTACTGCCAGCTGATGAAGCAGACGACGAACAATAAGAGCCCGAATCCCGACAGCTGCCAGCGCGGCTGGCGTCTCTTCAGCATCGTGGCGGCCTACTTCACCTGCAGCGACGGCCTCAAACCCTATCTGAGCAAGTACCTCGAGACGGCTGCCTACGACAAGCGGCGAGCCTATCACGGCACCGCCACCGTCTGCCTGCAGAATCTCCGCAAGACGGTCAAGTACGGAGGCAGAAAAAACGTGCCGAGCGTCGAGGAGATCATGGCCATCAGCGCCGGTAGGAACGCGAAAAGACAGATTTACAGGCTGCCCGGCGGCACCGAGCGCGTCATCAACACCAAGTGCACCACTGTTGTACAGGTAGGCTTATTACTTTTTCTTTTTTTTTAATTCAACGAATTTTTAGACTTTTTTAATGTTTGCGCGATGGAAAATCATGGGGAGAATTAAGAAGGAAGCGTCTAATGCTTTTAGAAATCTGATGTACAAATATACTGAACATTTTTTAAGGAAGATAGAAAGTTCTTTAGATTTCATCGTTTGTTGAAGGATATCTAACAAGTTAAAAAAAGGCATTCGAAAAAAAATTTTTTACGGCTGTATTTCAAAAGTAATTTCCGCGTAAA
Organism: Eupelmus azureus; assembly: GCA_030522685.1. Classification (NCBI taxonomy): domain Eukaryota; kingdom Metazoa; phylum Arthropoda; class Insecta; order Hymenoptera; family Eupelmidae; genus Eupelmus; species Eupelmus azureus. The sequence goes on from JAPYZA010000441.1 coordinate 9,353, forward strand.
AAATAATTTTATTACGATAATTAACTTTTCCGAGATTTAATTGCACAAGAATATACAATCACGTCTCGTGCCTCTAGCTAAATTATTTCGATTCCTTACTAGTTTGCTTTTTTGCGCTTGAAATTCTCGCTTTGGGCGTAGAAAGTTGAGATGCAGTTAAATGTCATTGAACCGGTGCTTTGTTTTGTAAACGTTACTACGTGACTGCATAAAGTTTACGTTACTTCTTGCCAGAGATTAAACAATTTTAACTTTTTGTACAACAAAAAATAACGCATTGTAAACATTTATTTTGTAAAATAAGTGAACAGTTTCTGAAATAAAGAATTCTGCTTATTCATTTTTTTCATTTAATTTTAAACTTATTATTTTGATTACTTTTATATATATTATTTTTATTTTGTATTAATTTTCTTCATATTACTTTTCAAAACTTGTGTATTCTTAGTTTTACTAATTAAATTCTTATGTAATTTTATTAATTTGCAGGATGTCATTGAGGAGATGTGCAATATCATATCAGTGAGAAATCCTCACGAAATGGACGAGTTTTCGTTGTACTGCATCGTTGATGGAGACGCATTCACCATGCCTCTGGCGAGGGACGAATACGTTTTGGACGTTACAACGGAACTGCACAAAAATCATCAGCTTTTCTACTTAATTTTCTGCAGGTAAATAATATGCGCTATTTGATGATAATATTTTGTTTTGTTTCGCAAAATTAACAATTTGATAAATTTGTAGGTCAGTTTGGTACTACCCATTGCGTTTAGACGCACCTTTATACGTTGAGGTAGTCTTCAATCAAATTGCACCAGATTACCTAGAAGGATTGCTACTAGTTTTACCTGGGGAACACTTACCTCAGGAAGTAATTGTAAGTATTCACAAAATAATTCATTTTATTTCAAATTAATTCGTCTTGAAATTAAAAAATAAAATTGCATTTGCAGTACGACATGGCCCAGATCGCTGCATTGCTTCACAGAGCGGCTGACTTAAAGAACGAGCGAGAAGAACCAACGACAAAACGAATTAAATATCTTCTGCCTAAACCAGCTCTTAGTTTAAGAGAACCAAGGCCACAACAGTGGGCCAATATGGTCCAGCAAGCATGGTCAAATGTACAGCATAATTCGATTGCAAGTTGCAAAGCTCAAGTACTCGGTAAGAAAATAAATTAAATAAGCAATATTTACATGTTGTATTTTTCAATTTTTCTATTTGTTTAAACATTGTAATTTTTATGGAATTAATAATACTTTCATAATTGTTGTAGAAATACTTTCGAAGTGGCCACTGTTTGGTTCGAGCTTCTTCGCAGTAAAACGAGTGCCGGAGGGTAAAGAAAAAGGCGGTGACCATATACTAGCTTTAAATCGACATGGTGTCCACTTTATCGACCTCATAACACATGTATGTATTTTTCATAGTTACTTTTGTAAAAAAAGAATATTATTACTCAGACATGTACAAATCTTAATAAAAAAATTAAAATATTAAATTTTTTATTCAACAATCATTGAATTTCAGGAAACGCTGTATCACTATCCGTACTCGGAAGTGATATCGACGCGCAAAGTAAAGTCCGAGGAGGGCACGCTCTACTTGGACATGAAGTGCGGCAATCTCATGCAGCAGCGCATCACAAGGCTGCAGACCGAGCAAGCCCATGAGATATCGCGCCTTATACGCCAGTACATCACAATGGAACAAAGGTCGACCAATAATCAGGGCGCGCCGCAATCCGGCTACGCAGTTAAAAATTTTGCGTTTGGTGTAAATCAAAAGTAAAATACACATGAATTTTGTTCAATGTACATGCTCGTGGTATTGAAAGTATAGAGTTTTTGTGTATTATCTTGTATATATTCAATTATAGTTGAAGAAAATTGCACAAAATTAATGTACTTATTTAAATGATTACACTAAAATTTTGTAACTGGACGAAATTTAACACAAATTAAGTGTTTCATTTCGTCTAGGTTTTTAACAGTGTACGGCCTCAGATAAATCGTACTGTCGCTTGCGTCCTTCGAATTGACTATATGTAACGCAACGAACGATCGTGCGATAAATGAATTGTCTAGCGATATTACCGATATCGATCGGCGCCGGAGGATCATTTAGCTCAGGCACGGTGGGAGGAACAGATTAATACGGAGTCAAAAGCGGGAGGAAAGCTATAAGATTATGAATTATAATTATTTTTTTGAAGAGAATGCTCAAATCAATCGAATTTTATCGGTTATGTCAATGTAAATACGCGTAGTAAACGATTAGCTGATGGAAGCGCAGATCTTCTTTCATTTTTTTGTACTTGTAATTAGCTAAGGGCTCTAATAAGCATAATAATTTGTGCTCGAGATTTCTATGTTGAGCGTCCGGCGAATCGACGATTGGTTAAATCGTAGTAGCAGCGAAAACGACGAGGCGCTCGCGGTTCCTCGTTGATTCGGCGGACAAAAGTGGCGAAAGACTTTGTAATTTGTTGTCGCGAATGTCTTCCAATGATGACGAGAGAGAGCAAAGAATGATGTTTTGAGGAGGGATAAGAAACTATTATTATTTTTTTTTTTTTGTAATGGAAAGTTATAAAAATGATGCATTTATTGAGATTTCGCATGCGTGCGACTTCGATCGATATTTCAAAAGCAGTTGATATAAGTAAGAGACTTTATAATTTATATATATTTACATATATAAAGTGCAACGAAAAAATGATTGTACACTATTGTTTCACTTTATCATGGTACAGTTTACATGGAGACATGAAAAGTTTCACTAATCATACCGATTAAATGTCTTATTAATGAACAAAACTAACCGTTTTGCGATTGTTATTTTCTGATTATTAACACTGTGTATTACATGCGCATAATAAGTGTAGAGAGGACATGAGGAGGCGAAACGACGTTGAAAGTTTGTATTAAAAAAATTGATATTTTAAAAAAGATGTTGCTTTTCTCATTTAACCTTCTTTATTTTTATTAATTAATGTACAATATATTAGTGATTAATACACAGATTAATCTTAGCTTTTAAGTACATTTAACAAGAAGATATACATTTAGTTTTAAAAAATTATAAAACACTATACATATTTTCATCAAAATGATAATAATTTATATTAGCGAAGTTGATAAAAAATATACAGTCTCGGTTGGTTTGTTTTTATAAAATTCAGTGCTTTTTTCTTATATACTTAACAAATAATAATATTTTAGTTTAAACTTTAAAAACCAGTATTTATATATTTTATCTATTTAATATATAACTTTTTCATTCTATAATTTAATCACAGATTAACCAATTGAAAAAACAATTTTATTTTTAAGTTTTTAAAATGAAATTTTCGTTTTTTCCATCTGTTCTTTAATGCTTGTTTTTTATATATACTTTAAAGATACAGATCGCTAAACACATTCAGGATAAAGAAATTTTCTCTTAGCATATATAACGATATTTTTCGAGGTCAAAAGTCAAATGCCTTTTGTATTATACTCAGCTATTCTTGTACGTAACAGTAGACATTGAGATATTATATAAAAAGAGTAAGAGTCATAAAAAAGTGGAGCAAAAAGGACATAGCTTTCCTTTGTTCAGCGTAGTTGGATACCGATAAGAAAGGCTTAGTACGTGTTTTGAAAAATTATTTTAAAATAATGTGCAATTGAAAAAATAATAGTAATGTAATTACAGAATATAAAAGATTTTTGGCTTTAGCATACATTAATTAAGTACACAGCTTTTTAATATTAATAAATTGCTATAGTACAACATGAATTCAGAAAAAGTTTGGTTTTATGTTTAATGATGTAAAATCTTGCTCTATAAAAACAAGAAATCATAAAATTTAAAACTTTGCAAAAAATAAACAAATCGTTTGAGAAACATCAAATCCGCAAGAGAACGCAGTCTAATAGCAAAATTCGTATAGAGCTGTATCATAATGAAACACGCATCCAATAAATGAGGCAACCTTCTCAACGGTTCCGCTCGCGTTCAGGACTCTCCCCGGGCGTGCTGCTCGTCTGCTTCAAATTCTGGGGCCAATTGCTGGCCGTGTGCCTAACGAAACCTGGATCGTTGGGCGTCGCCGGCACCTTGGACTTGGTGAGGCTGCCGTTAGCGCCGGTAGTTTGCGTGGCCGCGCTCGTCGAAGTCGTCGTCGACGTTCTCAGCACGTCGAAACACTCCTCCAACATCTCGATCTCGTCCCGTGTGTCGCGACGATGGGGCTGCTCCTCGTGCGTCGGCCGATAGCCGCGCGAACGACGCGGATCGGCGAAGGACACGTCGCGCTGCCTCTTTAAGATTCCTGGGGAAGAGCCGCGCATTCGCGTCGGCACGTTGTCATACTGACTTGAATCGGAATACCTGCAAGCACACCGAGGCCCCCTGCATGTCGGCGACGTATTTGCGTCCCGGAAGGAAATCCGGTAGAAGGCGACTTATTTTTTAGGGACGTGCCAGTGATAAAAGTATGGATAACGACTTTGTTTTAATGGTCGCATTCATTTTCCTTTGCGAATGTTTGTGGAAGATTTGTATTAAAGAAATAATAATGATGTGCAAAGAAGTTTAAAGAAAGTTGTATTGTTGCTTTTTTACGTATTGGACAGTGATTGAATAAAAATTATTGTGCTTGTGTGAAAAATTTAAGAAAAATATTTCAAATGCATTAGAATGATAAAATTTATGAAAAATATCTATTAAATTATAGCTTTTTTTTTAGTAAATAAGCTCTTCATAAAATGATAGTTCGACAAATACGTTTTTTGCACGAAACAAATTTGTGTAATTAAAATTAATTTGCAGTAAGCAATATCAAATAATTATTTTAAGTATTTAAACGAATTCATTCAGAATTCTTGCTTTACATAATAGGATTTTATCTATATTGTTAAATGTAGTGCATGTATTTTCAATTTAAATAGAAGGCTCATTCATTTATTTGCAATAATAAATTTATTAGACATCTTATTAAATATCAATACAATCTTTAAACAATATAATTAACAAATAACAATTCCTTAAAATCAACTTCATTTGACTGCAGAATAAAAACAAAATTTCCAAATATCTTGCACGTCTAACTCATTGAAGAAAACAAGTGCGTCTCTAAAAGTGCTTCTACCAGACTTTTTAGCGTTAAAGCGTGAGCGAAAGCGTTTCCCCAAGGAAGAGCTACTGTAAAACCCGATTAGAGAAGAGGAAAAAAGAGTAGAAGAAGAACAGGCCACCAGAATCCGAAAATCCAGCTAGACTTGCCTGTAATTGTCGTAGCCACGCTCGTCATCTCGTTCGACTCGCATTATCTTCACGCCAGGATTGACAACCTTGGCAAAGACGGGCGCGTCGCTGTGGCTGGTCGGAAAAGGTGGAACGTCATCTACCTCGTCCACTGGCCTCTGGTAGACGTCGTCGTTGCGGTAGTAACCATTCATTTTTCTTGGCATGTCGTCGCGGTCTCTCTAAAGAAATTTGAAAATAATACATTAATAGCAAGTTTTTTTTTAAATTTTGTTAGACTGAAAATTCAAAGATTGCATAGAATCGTTATTTACATTTACAAATAAAAACAATGTTGGCTCAAATTTTAAATATCATTCAATCCAACAGGTGAAGCTAAAGCAACTTTCACCTTTAGCGTTACCACTTTCCCAACTACATCACGTCATATCACACACCTTCTCATAAACCAAACTCTCTAAACAAAAAAACAAACATTCTTCACCATCTGCTTGCCGCGTCCAGCTCGTCCGTTCTCGATGTTCTGGGCGTACTCGCGCATCTGCCTCTCAGCGCGCTCGAGTCTGTGCTCCCTGTCGTCGTCCTCGGCTAGCGAATCGTTCATACTGTTGCGCTTTTCTATCATCTCCGGGCTCGGCGAGCGCCAGCTGCTTGTCACGTGCTTAGACGGCTCCTTCTCGTTGTTGATAGTCATCGTCGTCGTCGTCACGTACTGCTTGGCTGCGAACAGAAAGCCGACGCGCGATATGTGGAACAGCGGCGCATCTCGTCCATCAGTTCGACTTTTTTTTTGTTAATGAGGCGTGGTAGTTGCTGATCAAGGCTGTATAAAGGATGGTGGATTGGGGAATTTGGTTATAATGAAGGTTTACATGGTTTTGCGGTGATTTAGTCACATTGAACACTGACGTTTACCGTGGCTTTGCGCTTGAAGCTTGTAAATTTATTCTGCGCGCGTATGCGTGCTGATTTTCATTTGCTCGTTTCACGCAATTTTGAAGATTTTATCTTGTGTGTTGTTGCTGTCATATAAATATTTTTATCCTACCCTATGATTTACATAAAATTGAATTTATGCAATGACAGAGTTAGACTATATTTTTTTTCTAATTTCCAATGATGTCATTCGTGAATCAATAAAGATGAAATCACGTTGAGTAACTGAAGCAGTAGATTAATTATCGTAAATATTATTACCCCGTTATTAAAAATTTGTAATGATTTATTACAAATTTTTAATAATATTATTGTTTCTTTTATTTTTTTCGAATTAATTGACCAATAATAAGAATTGCATAATTTACAAATCTTAGACTGTGTATAAATGAATTTTAGTTAATATAAATATACATATTTTTAATAAAGACAAAAACAAAAATCTTTTCTAATTATACCATGGGAAAATTGTCAAAACAAATTAAATAAAATTTTATTCTAATATTTTAGCACATGCGTAAGCTTTGTGACACGAACACTAATTATAATAATATAGTAGAATAAATCACATGTCGATGGTTTTTTTAAAGCAAAACAAAAGGCTTTTTGGATTCTTTTGCACTTATTGAGAAAAAGAACCATAAGGTCGTGTATTAGCATTGAAGGATTGCAGCAGCAAGGAATAAAAGGCTCGTTTACAAATCCATAGAGTTTCTCCAAGTGCTTTGTTGATGATGTAAAGCGTAGCATTTGAATTTCCATAAAGCTAGATTAACACTAATTAGTCATGACTTTATGGATTTAAACACAGGCTATTTTTCTTTAGATGTACTATGAAATAATACATTAAATTTTGTACAGCCAGATTATGAATTTTGATGTTGTTATGGTATTCACATAATAAAAAAAAACTTATAAAACAAAAAGAAATAAACATAATTTAGAAATCATTAAAGAAGACAAATGAATTTCTGAATTTCTCATAAAAAAGTTATATAAAAATAAATAAAAAGGAAAAATTGTCTTCCAAATTACTGACAGGGATAAATTCGAACAACCAGACATAAATTTTGATGCGCAATACATAAACCTTTAATAAAAACTATTTTATTCTTACACAGATAAGCTTAACCTACAACCTATCCTAAATCGCGATAAATGCCAATTGGAACAAATTTTGAAACACAATAACACAAAACACATAAAGAGTGAGCTGAATGCAAGACAAGAAAAAAGGTATACAAGGCGAATATACAGTTCGCGTTGCGCTTGTAAGTACAGACTCGCACAATAGATTCTCAGAATTGCGACAGACCTTGTTCCTTAGTGGCGATCGTCTGGGTGCCGTCGTGCTTTTTCTTGCCGATCCGCGGGCTCATTAGCATGTCGGCGATGAAGACCAGGGCGGTGATGAGGCAGAGCGCTCCGAGTACAGCCGCATTGTCGATCAGATCTCGGGGCACGCTGTCGATCGAGGCGAGAGACAGCGAGCCGACGACTCCGAACAGGATCACGCCCAGGCCGAGCAGGAATATTTCCTGTGGGAAAGCGTGGAGAAGCTTCATTTTTTGCTGCTATGTTTTGGGCTTTAGGCTGAATGATTAGAATAGTGAGTGGGAATGGGTTTTTGAAGGATTGAAGGTGATGGACTTGCGTTTGAAGAATGCAAGGATTTTTCCGGAATGTGCGTTTGATGATGTAAACTACCTACAAGCTGCTTTCAAATCTAGCGGTTAATCTGTGCTTTATTAAGCCAATGCAAATTTTCAAATAGATACATTACGTTACACAAACGACACGCGAATACGGAAAATGATGCATTGTAGTCAAGAAATGACTCACTGATAATAGTGTAATTCGTATTTATTACAGCGTAACGCATACGTGATAAAATGAATTTCATTTTCCTGAATCGATATCTACTTTTTCTACTATTAACGTATAAAATTGATCTTATCGCGGGTCGTATAAAAGTAATAAATAAATACGCGCGCGCGTTAGCAATTTTTTAACCAAATTTTATATAAGCACACACGAACCAAACGCGCAGTTTTAAAAGGAGCAGGCAAAAAAACGCCTCTCCCCGATAATTAAAATAACTGTAACGTGCGTGTTATAATTACAATCCAGACTCCGCGAAGCCGAGTGTAAAAACTAACTTTTATTTAGCTTTAACGACCGTTATTCTTACTCCGCTCCGAATGCGCTCGGCTCAAGATATCCCATGTTTTCCAGCCTCTAACGATTAAACATATCCTTAACAATAAATTACGACGCGTAAATTACACGCGAACTCTCCCATAATCAGCCATTAGGTCAGAAAATAAAGCGATAATTAAGCAGGTTTCGCAAGGAATTAGTCATAGGCCGGCAATTTCCCCGCCGAAAATGGCCTGACGCACGTGCGATGAAAAAGAAAAAAATACCCCATTGTTGTAAGAGCGTCAGCAAAACCTGTATAGCCATCGCGCGACCATCTACTCGTGTACACATAAACGCTCTCTCGCGTCAAGGAAGCTTGCCACCTCCATCGAAATATATTATAATCCTCCCAGCCGAGTCCTTCGTAAACACGGCGCTAAACAACACACAGACTTGATCGCACGAGAGAATAATAATCGAGCCCCAGTTTATGACTCATTAAAGCAGCGCCGAGAGCCGCGGCAAAACATATAGGCCGCGTGTAAGGCAGATCCGTGGCCACATAGCTCTCATAGCACACGCCTCGGAGTGGAAAAAAGGAGGCGGGAAAAGCGCGCGATATACGAAATGAAAAAAAGGAAGGATTCTTGCGACCTTGCGTCCCTCAATGTCGCGCCGCGGCGCGATATGTAACGTTGCGCGCGCTCTCCCGACGTGACGTTACGTCGCGCGAGTTCTCACGCTCAGGATGCTGCGGGGCCCGAGAGCGACCCATTTTACGCTCGGTTATTCATGGCTGAGTCGAATGTATATGCGTGTTTATGTACGAGTTGACTTTTTTCTCTAGCTGAGTGATTTAGAATTATGTCTGCGATGGTGTATTTGCTTCTGAAGCGCCAAGTGACAGTAGGTGGGCTTCTGCTAATGAAGAGGTGAGGTGTGATGACACTGCGTTTGGGTGCAGGTGCTGATTTTTTTCTTTTATTGTACTGTGGATTTTTTCAGTTGGTGTAGTGTAAATTGGTGTGGATGTTTGAATAGGGTGAACGAAGCCAGAGAATAGTTAAATTTGATTGCGCTACGTCTTTTTAGCTTTCTACGGTAATGTGTCCACGCATTGATGAAAAAAATTTTAAAATTAACAGACGACAAAGAGCAAGATGCAAAAGCATCTGATGTTTTTGTATCTTAAGAATATGACTGGATATTCTGTATTTACATCCACGGATTAAATAGACACACTATAGCGCAATGATTATGCGCGTAACAAATCCAACGAATTCCAATCGAGTGATTGTACCGCAGCTATTTTCTGCGAATAACGTCCCAAGTCTCGTTTCTGCATAAATAAACAAACTATCGCGCTGCTCTACTTAGCTATAATGATAAATCTTTATTAAGGTCCAAGAGGAAAAGAAATTTCACTTCCAGCTAAGTGGAAAAGCGCGCGAGCTCGTTGCGCAAGGGTCTAATGAATTCCGAAACAAAAGCGACTTCTGAATACGCGCCGGGATTTCGACAAGTTGTGAAAAAGAAACTTCAGAGTTTATGCACGTCTTTGAGCACGACATGATAAATTAAATGCCTGCCTGAATTCCTTACGCATTATTATTCGCTATACAGCCCTGATTTATTGTGGCATTAGTTAAGTGTATATGAGCGAAGAACTCGTTTGCGGCTTTAGCTTAAAACCTAACACTCTCCGTATTATTGTACAACAGATGTTTATTATATAATTTGTTTAATTATCGCAAAGATTTATTTTCAAACACAAAATAGTCGCAACTTATCATAACAAGAGCAGTTTTAAAAAATGAGGAAATCTCTTGCATATCGATTTACTAAAAATTCAAGGAACTGCTGCAAATTGAAAATCAATAATCACACCCCATTACTCGAGCCATAAAACAAAACACGCGGAAGGCAGAAAAAAAGCACACACAGAAAAAAGGCTCCAATCTTAAAGAATTTAAAAACGCGCGCTCATATAGAGAATCCGGTAGGCGCAGCTGCGCGCGCGCGCGGGGCGGGGCAGGAAAGCATGAATCAAGCCCAAGTACGCGATCATCCTTGCTTAGACATTTAATTGCTCTGCGCGCGCGTATGTACACAGGGGAAAAAGGAGCCGCCTCTTCTCTATATTTTTTCAGCGTCACATTGTTACAATACTCACCGTCTTTCGGCCTCTGAGCTCGCCGCTGGCCGCCGCCACTAGGAGGCCCGTGGTCACGATGAGGTAGCCTCCGCAGGTCGCTGACGCAAGAGCGGCACCTGTGGACATGCGTGATTACGTGTATATAGGTGGCTGGAGCCGTTTTCTTGTGCCTCGTCGTGCGTGAGTTATACTTAAAGGCTTGGAGGTGTGGAGTTAGGGTGTGGGTGCGAGCGGTGAATAGGAAAAAAGTGAAACTCTTGTTGTTTAGGGATTGTTGGGAAATGATGGATGGGCCGTTTATCAGGATGCGCTAGAGGAGATAAGGCGTTGCTTTATGGGTTTTGTTTTGCGGTTAAAGGGGGCAAAGTGAGGTTTTTGGCTGGGTTTACTGGAATGCGTGGCGGTTTTGTTGTTTAGATAACTGCGTGGTAGGCTGGGTTTTTAAGCGCTATTTTTTTGTTTGAAATTAAGTTACGAGCTATAAAAGATAATTGATACAGTTGAAACGGAATACGCGTGTGAATAAATATTTTTTGTGGAATTATTCATTCATTAGTCAGAGTTAGGAGTAAAAAGTGCTCGGGACAGCTAGTCACTTAATGATGCAGCCACGTCTGATTTCAACACTGGTTATTTAACAGAAATTTTAATTTCAGGCAAATTGGTGCGCCGTTTCTTTAGCGAGCGTAAAATAAATACCAGAAACGTATACTTACTAGTCTCTACAACCAGTTTAAAATAATTCTCTAATATCCTATCAATATTAGTCTTCGAATCTAGAAAAGCATCGTGATAATGTAAAAATCGAGATTAAAAATTCAGCTGCCAAGACTACACATCGGAAGAAAAGGATCGCTTATATTACACCTACACCTAATAAACAATATGCGATTCCGATCTCTTACCGATAGCGCCCCAAGTGACATTGTTCAGCAGCGACCACTCGAGGCTCCTGTTGCGCAGGTAATGAAACACTCGTCTGCTTTCGTCGTCCGTCACCCTCAGAGCCACGATGCACGCGACGCACAGGAGCTAAAATTACGAAAGAAAAACACGCTGTTAACGAATTTTCAGCTAGCTTTCAGGAGGCTTCTTTTTTACTTCGCGATGCTCAAAAGGTTGCGTTAGCGGGTTTCTTTTTTCAGAACTCTAGGATTCAAGGTTGTTTTATACAGGTAAGCGCACGACACAAAAGCCGTGGGTTTGACCGAAATCGGTATGAATGTGGGACCAGAAGCGCTAAACGCATATGTAACATTGGCAAGTCGTGAATTTTAAGTTTCGCGCTTTGGTTGTGCAAGTGTTTTTGTGTGTGAATGTACGAGAATCAAGAAAATTACTTTTAGTCTTTTTTTTTAATTATTATTATGCAAAATGGTGTAAACATTAATTGCTTTAATAAGCATTCTGCGCGCGATTGCGCAATTACCATTATTAAGTTATGTCTGCATTCTTTTCCTGGGAAAATCAATTACACTATCTTCCCTAATTAAAAATACCGGATAAAAAAAACTATTAAACATAATCTTAACGCGCACGAAAAAAAAGAAGCCCGTCAAAACCAAACAGCTCTAAATCTAACTACAAATCTAAACAGAAAAATTAAAGCTTTCATCTTGTTTACATGCCTTTTTTGTGGATAAAAATAAATAAAAAGCCAGAGCCTTCGCTGCCTTCTAGAGCGTTGCGATTCTCATGCGGCTTCTATATATGAGCACTTACCACCTCGATTATCCTAACAAACACTTTTCGGTTCCACATGATTTCACAGCGAGAGCAGCGCTCGGCGCGCGCTAATCAAAAGAAGGCCGAGCGCGCGATTTCAAACAAACGAAAGCAAGCGGCACAAGCACCGGCTAGCAGCTATTCTTCTTTTTTCGCTTCCATCAGGGAATCGCGCCTCGGTAATTGCACCTCATGCTCGGCGATTTTTCCTCTGGCCGCGGCGCGCACTCTTGAAAAATAAAAATTTCAACGCAGGATTTGCGATGTTAGTGGCGCACACGCTGGATGTGTGTATATTCACTTTTGCCGACTTTTCTGGCCGAGGCGAGAGCCGGTAAGTGCGCGATTTGACGTTAGCCTACTTTTAGTGGAGCGTATGGTTAAGTGATCAACGATAATGTATATGCGTTGAGGATAGATAGGTATGAAACGTAAACGGTCGAAAGATTGAAGTGAATTTTTTTTTACGTTATCGTTTACGGTTGGCGAAAATAATGACGGGAATAATTAACAAATCAAAATTAAAAGCGCAGACTCTGCGAAATAATGTTAAAAATTATTGGTAATTGGCATAATTGGCTTATTTCATTTCGAAAAACCTTCAGCCAAGCCTCTAACAAAATTCTTTCAAGCACAATCCCGATAAAAGAAATACCATAAATCCTTTAAATAAAAAAAACCGTTCGATCCATCAGAAAGAAAAGTATCCAATCACTTCGTTCACTTATCGGCTCGCACTTCCAAAAACCAAAAACAATCAAGCTTACTTCCAAAACCTCAAAAACCAACTCGCGAAAAAAAAGTGAATGAGCGCGCGGGCCAGCTCCGCAAGCAGTAGCAGCACATCAGCAGACGAGCGAACGACGACTGAACTCCGCGGGTTCGCAGGACAGAGATAAAGGCCCCCCCTGTGCACGCTTAGCTGGCTGGCTCTCGCTCGCGCGCGCTTAGCTCTCGGGGCCGGCTTTGCACGGATTGTGTCACGTAATGAGAGCTGCGTATACCTACAGTCCTGCACGTATACACGTGTGTATGGCCGCGGTGAGCAGCAGGCCAAGACAATGCCATTATCGAGCTAGACGCGTGTGTGCGCAAGCCTCCTCTCGTCCCCACCTTCGTGCGATGCGTGGGACTCGAGTTATAAGAAACGCAGCTCGACGTCTCTCGCGAAGAAATATATGTGGAGGCTTCGTTTTACGAGCGCTGCTTTGTCGTCGTTTGATTTTTCTTTTATTGGCTGTTTTGTAGTTGGAGTGATAAGGATTGCGGTGTGGGAGAAAGTTTTGGGCGAGGTTTCGATTTCTTTTGTTGACGATGTGGGTTCGTTTTTCGGGCCGGGCTGTTAACAGTTGCTGATATGTAGATGAACATGATTTGGTGTGTTTTCATGGAGATAAGGTTGATTGCAACTTGCTTTAACAAAGAAGAATTGGGAGACGTTTTTTTAGGGAATATGAAATATTCGAACTTGTGAAAAAATGAATTACATATATTAAAAAATGACTTTTTAAATATACTATCTTGAATGAATAACAAAATATTAATTTTTAAATTTCATACTTTTTGGTGATTTTAGTGGAATATAAAACGTACGAATCTAACGGTATCTGAATATGTAAAACAAAAGGAGAAAAATAAACTTTAATTATTTTAGCTCATAAAATTTACCTCACACATAACGTATTAATAATTATATTTAATTTTTTAAAAATTGTATGAGATTTTCTACTAAAGTTTTTGGAATTGTTATTTTTTGAATTGTAAAATTAGCTAAAAAGAATAAATAAATTATAAGGTTAAGTTGATTGACGATTTTAATTTTTGCTATTAGAAACTGTATTTCAGAAATATGATAACGCATTAAATACTGAAAAATACTCATGGAGGTATTTTTTTTTTTTTTTTTTTAATTAATAAACGAAAGAGCTATAAACATATTTTTAAAGAATTTTTTCTGCATTTAAATACAATTTACAAATTCCACATATAAACTTAAAAAAAAAATATAAACGCAATCAATGAAAAAATGAATATAAATCACTTACATCTCCAAAGTACAAAGAGAAACGCTAGCGAAACACCTCGCATCTCTCGGCATCATTGGAAATAAAAACAATCTGAAAAGCACGTGTCCACTGCACGGCACACGTGTTGCATTCACTCAAGTTCATACCTATATACTACTATACCCACTACAAACTACAAATCTCATTGTCAGTGATTTCCTCGTAATTACAACAGTGCAGACATCCCTCGCAGCTTGTTTGTTTTTCGGCGAACCGCACTCCTATGTGTCACTAGAATAGCCATTTAATCGGGAACATCCGAAAAAAAACCGTTTTCCTATCCCCCCCACCACTCAAAGCCATCGCGCCAATGAAGCGAGTCCAAGTCGCGCCCCGACTGCGGCGGGATTCGCCGAAAATTCGGCGATGCGCGCCGGCCCGCGGAAAAACAAACTCTGACGGCTCCACTCGGGCTCGAGCTGCCCTTACCGACGGGTCGCAGTTCGTGCAGCTAACTCCCTTTTTTTTACCTCGGGACTTTTTCGTCATAGCAGAGTTATTTTGCATTGCGGGCCCATTGCGCTGGGGGGTTAGGTGAGACGATTTTGACAAATTTAACATGGGACTGGAGAATCATAATAACTGGCAGCTGGACGAGCATCACGATTTGGTGGCCGAGGTCAGGAGGAAGCTTGAGAGGACGAAGCTGCAGCCAAGCAGGGACCACAGCGAGGAGGATTACAAGCGGAAAATACCCAAGATATTTAGACGCTCCTTGTTTTATATGCCAAAGAAGCATCCGGGTAAGCATTGAGAAAGTTTATTGGGAGGTTAAGGTTTGATGAGACATTTTGCAAATAAGGAAAGTCCACGTAATGGGTGGATTTCCACGAAAGTGATTGTTGCGAATGGGATAATTCAAACAGACATTTTTTATAGTGTTACGTGAATGCTTGACTGATTGGTGTAAATGTTTTGAAAATGTACCGCAAGTATTTTTAGTCTTGCGGCGTAATTTAAATAATGCAGGTAGAGTCTTGTTGTTGTGATTGGTTTGAACATGTAAAAGTAATCAGATTCTTAAAAGTAAATTTTTAGTCATATAAATTTAAAATTTTTTATTGTAATATTATATTCTATTAAGATTTTTTGTAAAATTTTTTGAATGAATATTATGTTAGCTTAAACAAATTATTATAAGTCATTGTTGAATAAAAAAACTAAATAAATATTAAAAAAAAAATTAATTAAAGATTTAGTGTATCAATTGATAAATTTTTATTTTTTACCTAAATAATTGTATTTTATATTAAAATTATAAATTATGTTTATAGATTTTTATAACAAGAAAGCCAAGATAGCCACTTCTAAAACTTCTCTTCAAGATTCGTTACTAAACCTTGATGAACAAATGAAGATAAATCAAAATATTCTGGACCTCCAAAATAAATTGGGAGTAACGATTGTCCAGAAAAATGGTCAAAGAAAGCTTGGTGGTCCTCCGCCAGGATGGACAGGACCTCCTCCTGGTTCAGGGTGCGAGATATTTGTTGGGAGGATACCAAGGAATATCTATGAAGATGTTATTTATCCAATTTTCAGACAGATTGGAGATATTTATGAGATGAGATTGATGATGAATTTTTCTGGTACAAATCGAGGCTTCTGTTTTATTATGTACGTGAAACCAGAACTTGCCCAAAGGGCTATTAGAGAATTGAATAATTACCAAATTCGTCCTGGATGGTTTATAGGTGTTGTAGAAAGTGTAAACAATTGCCGTTTACATGTAACTGATTTACCAGCACAAACTGATGCAAAAACTTTGATCAAAGTAAAGTTTGTTTTTTTTTTTAATATAAATTTATTCAATGTAAATAATAGCATTATCATTAATTCAAAGTTCTCATTTATAAATTAAATATTTTATTGTTTAGAAAATATGGCCAGTTTGTGAAGATGTAGATAAGGTTTCAGTTTTCACAAATATTAATAATGTGCATGTAAAACATGCTTTAATATCATTCAAAACGCATAGAAGTGCGGCGATGGCTAGAAGAAGGCTTCTTCCTGAGCGAAATAATTTTTTTGATAAATCTGAAGTTAGAATTGAATGGGCTCATCCTAAAATATCAATTACTAATGTGGTAAGTTAAAATGTATAATTTAAGTACTTTAAAATTCACTATTACTAATTTGCAAAATCAAAAAGTCTTAAATTAGAATAATCTTTATCAAATAAAATGTAAAAAAATCTGGTAAAAACACGAAAATTCTCTTGAAAAAAAGAACGAAATATACGTTAACCATTATGGAAAAGCAACTACAAAGAGTCAAAGTACAAGTAACCATAAGATGCGCGTTTGCCATGGAGAAACATAATGACGAGTCGTGTCGTCTCGCGTGAAAATAGAACGTGGGTACTTTCGCTGAACGATGGCTTTTCACTCGCTTCTCGTATACGCACGGCGAGCTGCGCGCGTATATACTTATTAAGGACTTTCCGTTTGGGTCCCATGCGGCGTTTAGCAAGGCGCGCGACGGCGACCTTCCGATTACCTTTTCGCGTATTTTTCTCGCCTATCGTTGACGGAAATCTGGCACGCGCGCGATATTATGATTAGAAAAAAGGAAATAAGTATCGTGCTCCCTCGCGCGCCTCTTAACTAACACGTTGCATTGCGTAAATGCCAGTCCACTATGAGATTTAATATCGCGTAAGGAAATGTATAAGGAATTGCGAGTTTTAATAGAGTAGCTCGTTAATAAGCTTTTTCGACTTCGTTATTAATGTTTGTGTATAAATTGAGCTACTGAGAATTTTAGGTTTTACATAACTGATTAACATTTATTAGTATGAATAATATTAGTGAAAACGTTAAAAACTTTTGTGAAAAAATTCTCGTTTAGTTAAAACTATATGTGCAATGCTTCTTTAAAGCAGTGGATAAGTCTAATTCTTACATTTTCCATATTAGCACTGACTAGAAAAACGTATATTATAAATATTTTCAAATATTGAAATAGGTAGTGGATAATATGTAGCATCAATCTCATAATATTTTTTATAACTTAGAAACAGTTGAAATCATTTTTTTGTATTTTTTTTATTTAGTTTCAATAATATCAATTTATTAACAAAATCAAAATAAATTTTAAAAGAAAAGTGCTGATGTAATTGTAATCCAGGGAATGAAAGATATATAGTTTTATTTTTAATTAGAAAGAAACTCTCAATGCGCCTGAAACGAGGCAAACGTTTGAATTAAATGAACACCGAGTCACGTGCACCTCCTCGCCGCAAAAAGTAATCGGCAGACGGCGACACTTGCGTCGACAGCCCACGCGCTTCGCAGTTTGCGGAATCAGCTGATAGTGCTCGTCGCGTTTTGTGTTCGTTCGCCGTTCGCGATTTAGTTTGGCTGTTGACCGGCTTGAAGTAAAGTATTAAGGATTACTAAAAAAAATGGGTGATAACAGCGAATACCACGACTACAGGAGCCCCTTGGCTACGCGTTATGCGTCAAAAGAAATGAGATATAATTTCAGCGATCAAAACAAATTCAGCACGTGGCGAAAACTCTGGATTTATTTGGCCAAAGCAGAAATGGTATGTTAAAGTACATTTTTTTATTTTTTACGTGACTTTAGTTTTCATAGATTCATAATTTTTTGTAGAATTTTATCAAGTTAATTTATCTACGTCCTTGCGTATCGTTTACAAAACATTTTAACCATTTTTCCATTTTCCTCAATTAAAATATTCTAATTT
Source organism: Eupelmus azureus (assembly GCA_030522685.1). NCBI lineage: Eukaryota > Metazoa > Arthropoda > Insecta > Hymenoptera > Eupelmidae > Eupelmus > Eupelmus azureus. Next base: position 27,348 of record JAPYZA010000441.1, read on the forward strand.
TAAAATTTATAAAACCACTTTTTATCCGCAAATTTATCCACCATTTGGTAATTCGGTAAAACTTTGTTTTAAAAACATTAGTTGTAAGACCCCCTAGGAGAGTCTTACGAAACTCCCGATATGTCCAAGGTCATCTAATCAGTTGTTTGCATGTACACACGGACGCCGTTTTCATAATGCGATCTCGATTTGGAAATTCTTCTGCCGAGATCGTCAAAGCTAAGTACTAAATCAACGTAAATTTCGTTCTTATCGAGAGGTGTTTTTCGAAAACAAAAATAAATTTTTAAATAATACTTGTTTTTAATAATTTTGTTATTTACTTTTGATTATATGTTAAAGTGTTCCAATAATACAAAGTTTATTTTGTTGGCACAAATAAATAGTTTATATTAAAATATTTTAAAATTTAATTTATTCAGCTAATTATTAGTTTAAAAGATTATTATAATGCATTAAAAGTTTTTTGATAAATAATTTACATATTTTTATGAAATATAAATTTAGAAAGTTAATTATTATTAACTTTTTATAGTAATTATTTAAGATTTTTCTAATTCTGAAAATTTTTTATTTATTTATAAAAGATAGAGGAATGCGGTCAATGTAATGATAAAGGAGAAGTGTCTATAACAAAAAAAATTATTGGACATGAAAAAAAAACCATCAATGAAGATAGTGTAAATAAAACAGCTTGTAAAAATTTTCGTAAAAAGCGATTGACCCAGAATTCTTCTAAATCACATAATTCAGATACAAAAAATAGGCGTGATGACGTAAATTCTTTTCAAGAGATATCATTGAAGCAAAGTGATTTTTACACAAATATTAACAATATGAGCCTGTGTAATGTGAACCAGTGTGTTTGTGAACAAGGATTTTGTAACAATGATAATTTAGATGAAAGTATGTTCAGATTATTTGATGATTTTAAATATTCTATGAGATCTGATGAATCTTTGTCAGATTTGTCAAAAAATTCAGATAGCGATGATAGTAAAACTATGTTTCACTATCCAAATACCAACCCATGCTATAATAAGACCCCAGCATTTTTGAATCCAACAAATTGCTCAGTTGTTCGATATCCATGGAATTTATCTCATGGATATTCTTCAAATCAAATATCAAACATGCATCATCCAAATACATTGTATCACATTCCATTTCCTTGGGCTAAAGCAATGAATTTTAATAGTGCTAATATTGCATACATGCAAATGCCCCCTATTCAACATCATCAAAATTTTAACTATATAGTTCCAGCATTTACTGACAATAATTTTAATAATGCTGCAAACTTTAGGTCTTATCATGATATGAATAGAACTGCAAGACCTATTCTGAATCGAAACTTGTCATCATCTTAATATGAGACTTTTTTGAAGAAATGATTATAATTATCATAATTTTATCGCATGCCAAACTAGTTTACAAGATGATTCTTGCATAATTTTATAAAATTTATAGCTCTACTTTGATAATGAAATTGATAACTTTGTTTTTTTTTTTTTTTTATTTTGTAAACTCTAATTCGAGTTTTCTATATGAGCAGTTTTACCTGAATACATTGACGATTATGTTTGTTTCAATTTTTAAGTAGAAAAAAATCATGATCTTCGTGACTTGAAAAATTTTTATATTTTAGATTTAAGCTTAGCATATTATATAGATCATTTGCATGTAAATTTTGTTACAAGACTTTATTGTTAAAAATTAATATAAGTCGTGATTTTATGTGCCTTAAATCAACCTATATGCATAACTGTAAATGAACAGTTTGTAAAGAGATTTTTACTTTTATCATGGTATAGTAAATGTTCTAATAATATCTTAATAATTTCTAGATTTATAAAATCTTTGATGAGACTTGTTATAATAATGCAATGTTCCTTTAATGTTATTGACTATTCGTCATAAAACAAAAATATATTCTAAGATTTTAGCATAGATAAAAAAAGTACCTTTAAATGTTCTGATATTTATATGTTCCATAATTTTATTGTATGCATGTTTTTTATTAATAACTAATGATCTGCGGAGAAAATTTTTCATGCTATTATCATTCAAAGCTTTGTACCGTACGAATTTATAGAAAGAAGTCTTTGTGATTGTGAATTATTTGCGTTTTCTTATATCTATTATTATATTATAATATACCCACAGTGTTCTTAAATGTAATGAAAAATAATGTTCCTAAATTATGACTGTGAAATAAAGTTTTTTAATTTAATATTTTTATATAGTATTATTTATTGAAAGAAAAAAAAATTACCAAATTTGAAAAATTATAAAATTAAAATAATTTATGGAATTATGAAAACTTACTCTGACTGTATTTAAGCTATTCAAAAAATGTTGCATAATGATGCTATCTACTTTTATCAATTTTCATACATTTTATAATATCAATGATCAATGAACATTAATCTCATTATCAAAACAATATTAAGAATAAAAGTAATTAAATATTACTATTTAATTAATTATTTATATGATAACATCGGATATTTTTTTATATAATAATTATCAATATAAATACTGATTGCATAAGATTTCAATGATGTATTACGTTCCCTATGTTTTTTTCATGCCGAAAATGATATTAACTATTTTTTTTAAATATATAAATAATGTGCAAGATTTGTTAATATATATACAAGCTTGAAAAAACATTTTGCAAAATAAGTACAGGGTAGATTAGTTTACAGTTAGGTAAGCGGGCTCAATTGAGCTAGAAAAATGTTTCAGTTTAAAGTTAAATGGATTAAGAAGTAAAGAATATCGGTATGCCTTTAAATGTTATTTCCTCTAGACTGTTTATGTAATACGCACGAGTAATTGGAAAGTTTATAAGCTTCTCTGTAAAATAATTTATAACTAGGTTGAATATGTACCTTTTTGTTAATAAAATATCTTCACATTTTCGTTAGAAAAACTCAGAAATTTTGAGGCTATAAAAACGACCGCAAAATTGTTCTAATAAAGAATTTTAATTTTAATTTCATTAGATTTAATTTAATTTAATTCAAACTATTACTTTAGTTGTATATACTTTATACATTTTGTAAAGGAGTTTTTCCGTAAATTTTTTTTAAACAAAAAAGAGCGTCTCGACACGCCTCCGAGAAAAGCCCCGCAGTGTCACTCTTCATCAGTGTCTCTTTTCCAAACTTCTGTCAAAATCAGAAGTCAAATGCAGCTTATAATTAGAAAATAATTAAACCCAATTCAAGAGAAATCCAAGAAAAAGCACCACACGTTCCTGTATCCAACAAAAAAATGATTCCGGAAAAACCGCGTGCCATTCACAAGGCGCACGTACATATACATCCAGAGCCGCAGCTGAAATCTCGTTAGAGATAATCGTGAGAATCCAAATTATTGGGCAAGCCGCGAGCGCGAGCTCGGCTAAAAAAGCGCGGCAAAAACAAAGGCCTCAATCGGCGCGCTCGCGTACAATGCGCCAAGGATGTAGAAAAATTCACGAAGACGACGTGCTCTCGCCCTCGAAACGACTGTCTCTCTGTGTGTGCGTGTGTGTGTGCGATCATAGGCGCGGATGTTGGTAAGGAGGACACGGCCAGCCTCGGTCGTGCTGCTTCCGCTCGGACTCTCCGCACCTCTGGGCAGGGCTGCTTTGCTTGTGGCTCTAAATGCGAGACCTTCGGCGACGGGGAAAAATTCGGTGTGCTCGTGGGAGAGCGAAGGAAGGTTTTGGGAATGTTTAAGGTGAATGGGGAGTTGTGAGGGGGATTTGAACCGTGAAAAAAGTAACGGGTGTTGAAAGGAGGGTAAGGTACTGATGTGTATCGGATTATGTCGCTTCGTTTTTTGCTGATTAATTTGAAGTTGATTTTTGAAACTACAAAATAGAGCGCTGTTGTCAGAAAAATAATTTATTTGTCAGTGTGAGTGGAAAAGAGTAGTTGAGTTAATCAAATTAAGTTTATACGAATAAATGCATATTCTTACGTTTGTTTCCTATGCATTACAATAAGTAAAATTGTGTAATTCCATAAAGAATTAGAATTTGAAAGCAAAAAATAACATCTCAATGCAACGGAAGTATCCTTATTAGCCTCGCGCAGAAGCGATTTCGTCATCGTCTATCGTGACATTTTGTTGTGCTATGTAGCCTGTATTGACGGGTCATTGTTCTTTGTATTCTTTTAATAAGCATTAAATTTAACTGCTATGCTTCTCTGGTTTATTAATAGACCGCTGAAATGCATCGCGTTATAATTTTACGGTTTTATTGTCTTATACAGATTGTGTTGTAATAAATTAAGAATCATAAATCAACATTAACTACACTATTTATTTAATGGAATATGCTTAAATTTTAAGTACGATGTACTATCATTTAGTTTTTGTGGCGATAACATTTATTTAAATTTGTCAAATAAATTAAAAGAAAAAATAATATGATTACCAAATTATTAATTAAAATATAAAGTAATAAGTATGTAAACAATAAAGTATAGTACTGAGAATGTGAAAATTTTTATTTTAATATCTATTATATCTTTCTTACTGATAAACGTGACTATTCTGTTAAACTAGTTTGCAATTTTTTTACCAGTTTTTTTTTCAACTGATAATTCAATATCCGTATAGAAAAATCAATAATATATCTAGCAAAAATAATAACGAGCCCACGAAAGACAGTACCGTGCAGACGATCAACCTCCAAACATGTTTCAAATCGTCTTTTCTCATCAAAATAACCAAATCTATACCAGCCATGAAGAATAAGGCAGTTCCAAACAGTCCAAACAGAAACATCTAATGAAGAAATACATCGAGATTTAATAAAAAGTAAAAAATAAAAACTCTGTTTATAACTAACTGGAGTATCAGGAATCGGATCGGAGCCGCACTGACTTATAAGATCCACTAGGATTATAAGTAAAAAACTGGAAAAGAGCGCCGTGTAAATCTGAGCCCTAGCTTCATCGTACGGCGAATCCTCGGTGATGGTGTGAATGGTCAGACTGAACAGAATGACGACGACTATCTTTTCAAGCGGAAGTAAAAGTCACAGAGATCAGATCAGAGATTTTCCAAGTTTAATCAACGAATCGTCAAGAGAAATTACAAACTGAAATATCCTTATAGGCTTGATTAAGGGGATCTTGGAGTCGCGGGAGGCGCAGCTCTGCATCGGCGCGGCGTAAATTGGCCCGATCATCTCCTGGGCTGAGCATTCGCCAATTCGGCTTTAGTACTGAAATGGTTAGTTTTTTAATTTTAGGTTAACATGGAGCACTTGTTGACAAAAAATGAAAATACATTACCGGCGATTGCGGCGGGGCGCTCTGTAAGATTGTACTTTCATTTTTAAGTTATAGTGGTATACAGTGAAGAAATTTATACTTTTCAAGATCGTTTGTTTCAGTATAGTTTAGAATTTATTTAAAACTTTTTTTATTGCAAAAACGAAGACAATATGCTTATTATAAACTCTGTATAAATATATATTTATAGTAAAATTATAACTCTCATCTATGTACCAATACATATATATGGATATTTTTGAGATTCGTTCTCTGTATTCGTTTGTTCCAATGCAAATCTATGTTATACATAACTTATACATGCGCTCGAAGCGATTATCAACGATACATTAGGTACAGGGTGAATGATAACAAATCTTTAACGCGACTCCTCACGAAATCGCCACAATAGATTGTACCTTTACAAATGTAATAATAGATATTTATAATATAATAATTTGTTTCGTATAACACAAAAAAAGCTATAACTTAAAAAAATAAAAATACTTTTAATCTACAAATAGATGTGTCTTTTAATTAATACTACGAACACGAACAGGCGATTAATTATGCTTTGACTTACATCATTATAACGTACGTGTCGATTGATCGATTATGGACGGAATAGAGCTAATTACAAAGGCCCGTGCTACGCGCGAAGACTTTGTATGTATCATAAATATGTAGGACGGATTATTAATGACGCGCGACTGCGTGTCGTTGAGCGCATTTTCGTGTATTAATTCTACAATTGCGCTTTAATTATTGTATAAATTGAGAAAAGCGTTGATTCATTGTTCCACTGATTAATTTTAGTTGTCATACTTATAAGAGCGAATTTGAACGATCTAATACTGAATAGTTCAACCTAATATTTTGAAGCATTAAATTATTATTGGTTCTTTGTACTTTGACGAACTAACTTGTGCGTGGACTTAAAAATGAATATTTTTAACCGCTCAATCGTTTAAGTTTAAAAAAGAATATAACTCGGTATAAAGGGGATAAACAAATTTTGTGGAACTCTAAAAAGATAACGATATTTTTCTGTTTATATGAGATGTAAAAAAATTCCTTCATGGATATCGGAATCTCTAATCTCCGATATTTTAAGCGATTGTACAAAATTAAAATTCTACTTTGGGATTGCAGCATTATCTTTACAAGTGTAAAATTCTGCTACTTACTACACTAACTGTTGTAAATTATTGGACAATTCATAAAAGTGCGCTTAAGTAAACAACCTAAGATTTGCGGAAGCGAAAAATCTAATTTTGATTTTGTATGATTTTAAATGAAAATTGTAAAACTTATTTGTATCAATTGCTTCATAGGTATGTATAGTATAAATCTTGTTACTTAGTAAACGACTCTGCGTATAAAACTTTTGTAAAAACATCTCGAAAATTACGCATAGTAGTGAAAAAATTTTAAGTATAAAATTTGGTCTGCACAAGGTGCGATAAATTTTAATATCGCCGGACTTATAGCTATAAAAACTCTATAGTCTAAATTAGCAGAATCATCAAAAGATGGCCGCGTAGAGAATTTTCTCCATGAAAAGTCAGCGCAAGAGAAGTCGAAGCATAGTTCTCGTACAGAATCAAAAGAGCAGAGTAGAAATAATTCTAATGGCAATAAAGATTATTGCCCCTCTGAATCACTACAGTGTGAGTCACGTGGCCGATTACCGCGTTCCATTAAGAGCTAATTTCCAGCTCATTACGAGATTCCACGACTACATACAACGACTTCTCTAACGACGTTCCCAATCGAATCCTCTCCGCGTGCCAGGCTACTTTTGTCCAATCATTCACAAAAACCCTCTGCGCTTAAGCCCGCGATGACACTTAAAGATCTCCGAGTAGTTCTTAAAAGTTACGTTATAAATAAAATGTATCCTGTGTAAAAAGTGTAGGTGTGAGTTACGTCGAGACCTCGAATGGCACTCGCAAAACAAGAGAAAAAGAGAGATAGAGAAAAAAGAGTAACTGGACGGAGAAAGAAAAAGAGCCGCTGGTCTTTTAATATCAGAAGTATCGAATGGTGAAGAAAACGTCGACGGCGAAAACGATCGCGTTGACGAAAGTGAAGACGGCCCCGGATATCAGCATGTCGACGTACTGCTTACTCGGCAGGCTGTTATTATTATGTACGTAAATCTGGTTTCCATGGAGGATCCTCCAGTTGACGACGATTACGCTGCCAGCCACTATGTGGAGGAGTGTACCGACAGCCGAGAACAGGACAGACTGAAATTAAAGTATAGAGGCATTTCTTTAGATGTGAATAAAATAAATGCGTTCAGTTGTAATCTCTAAAAGTTATGGAGTAAATTCATGTCAAAATTTACTCTTTAGCTAAATTTTAATTTAACTCTTATATTTTAAAATTTACTCTTCATATAACAAGTAAATTTCGTGAAATAAAACAATTTACTCTCTATAAGGCCTTTGATTGCACTGTCGATATTGTTGAATTGAAATTTGAATGCTTCTATTTAGCTTTAGATATTTATATGGATGTATCCAGGGATGCACATGAAACAAAATCAAACCATTTTCGTTTCGTATTTTAATTTCGTTTTTTATTATTATATTCAAAACTGAGTATGAATTTTTAATAACTTTATTACGTTCGCTTTGTTCAACTTTTAAAAATAATTAAAAATAAGCCTAGAAATAAAAAGAAAAAAATCCTGAAAAAGTTTTCGTACCAATCTCTGGGTATATCTAAAATTCACAACTAATTAGAAAGATAATAATTGTAGATTCTACCATTTCTTACATAATATTTTTCATTAGCTATCTCACATAAATTTTAAATCTGCACTAATTGGTATTTGCTACCGTACACGCGACGGGAAATGAATTTCCGAATGATTTAATGAAAAATAGAGCCTCGTCCTTGCATTATTGCGCAATGACGCATCGTGCTTCGACTATTGACATGTACATATACACGCATGAGTATTTTTGTACACAGAGAAAAATGGTTTAGTGAAAATGACTACGTCGTCTAATCATGGAGGGAATTGCAATATAGAAAAAAAACTAAATATTAAGTTTTGCTAGAAATATAGTAAAATTTACTGTAACAAATTTTGGTATATATAATATAGTAATTTTTCTCTATATTAAAACTCTTTCCCTCCGTTATAAAAGGAATATTTTTATAAAAAATTTCCAAATATAAATTAGTTTATTATTCTGTTGACACAAATTTAATATAATAAATATGTTTTGAAATACTAATTATTAAAATAAATATATCCTAATCTACATTTATATTTATGAAATATTTACTGATTTGTGAAAAATCTTATATATTTAAAAAACTAAACGATAAATTTATTAGAAATTCTGCATAACAATGATAATTACAGCAATACAACGTTGATGTAAAATTTGAAAATTTCTTTAAATCAGTAAATTGTCAAAAACACACCTTATAAATAAGGATTCATCTATCTTTAAAAAAAAACCGATATAGTAAGTTCCTACTAGAATTTGAAAAATTCAACTCACTGTTCTTTTGGGCATTCTGTCACCCAACAGATGGCCGAGAATAAAAGTAGTATTGATGATCACGAAGCCACATAGCGTAATGTAAGTTATGGCGATATCGGCGAGCTTAGGCTTCGTTTGGTTTCTGTAGATTCTGTGGAAGGAATCGAAAGGATCCACTATCAATCCTATGGCGAATACTGCCACTACCTGTAAACAATAATTCAATGCATTTAATTTTATTTTAATATTAATTTATAATAATCAATTAAAAGATAAAATAATAATAAATATAATAATTATTATTAAAGAAATAATTATATCACATAATGATTATTAAAGAAACTCTCTGGTAAGAATAATAAATAAAAGAATATTACAAATTAAATTATTTCATATATTATTAAAAAAGATATTGTTAATCTAATGTCCCTTTCAAGTAAATTGAACATTAATTTCTTAAAAGCAATCTGATGATTTTAATATTTAAAAAAGATCAATAAACCCCTAAGCAAGTATCGTTTTTCTAATAGCCAATGCGGAAAGCTCTTATTCATCATGAAAAGTAGGACATTGACTTTAGCGTTCATTCGTTCTCCACCTGCTGCATTAAGTCAACAGTGTTTACAGCCTGTGATCCGCGTAATGAACAGATTAGCGTGTATTAACCCTGCGCTCGATCGTAACTCAAATATAGGTCTCTTATAGTGGCAACTTCCCTTGGCTTACTGATAACATGGCTATATACTCAATAGCGTTTATTTACACGTCATACATGTCTTCAGTACGAGGTTCCATAAAATAATTGCATGTGGTTATAGTAAGGTATATAAGATCGACTATAAAAAACGATTTAAAATATTTATAAGCTTTTTAATTAACCTTTTCAATTGGTTAATTGAAAAATAAAAATTCACTTAAAGTCTCTTACAAACAAATTGCAAGAACTTCACTGTTATAAATAAAAAATTTAAAAAAGTCTTGTATCTAATACACACACTATGATTTACATCCCCAACAACTCAAAAAAACATCATCAACACAAACCAGCCCAACACCGACCACTCCCAAATCCATCACTCCCCACAAAACCACAGCACTAAAAATCCCAAAAGACCGGCACAATATTTTATACATATCGAACTCACCACTTCGATGAGCTTGAGCAGTATCGACTTCGTGCTGACAACGTCGACGTCCTCATCCTTAACCGCGTGCGAGTTCTGCAGACCACTTTCGTCCGCCATCCTGACCCGCTTGTGCTTTCCTCGCCTGTCGCCCAGCTTGACTGACTTGCCTCTGTCCCTCTGGCTCGCGCTTGGCTCTTAAACTTGCCTCTCTGGCTGCCCCTTCCCCCGCGCGCACGCCACCAGACTTCCCTCGGGAGGTTCAAGGGCGATCGCCAACTGGAAAAGGAAAATTTAACTGTTTAAGGCGAGGAAACGCGCTGAGAGAGTTTTCCCGCTGCTTTAAGGAGAGGAGGTAGAGGGGAGGGCTATTGTTTGCCTTAGGATGGGAGGAATGCGAGATAAGCGGCTTTGGAGAGGCGGATTCCTAATGCTCGTTTTTGCTTTCGTTCGTTCGGCGCTGCCGCTAATTGCCGTGAACCGTGGATTCTGTAATTTTTTTTTTTTTGTATCAAGGGTATGTGGGTATAGTCGTGGGTATATTGAATCGCTCGATGTTCAGTGACATTGTTTCCCTTTTTCGTTGGGCTTTTTACCGTGGCGTGTTCCCGATTTTTCGATTGCGGTTACGTTAGAGAAAAACGTGGGCTTGTTTAGTTCAGTTGCTTTACTTTGTTTGTATTTCTCTATTATGCAAGATGATTCCAATTAATTCTTTAGAATTTACTTATATATGAAATAATTAAGTGCATAAACGATATTTTATTCATAATGTTTATAAAGTATTTTTAACATTACATACGTAACAGTGGCATGCCTCGTTACCTCATTCTACTGATAAAAATTTTCGCAAAAACAAAAACTCAGTAGTTTAAGTCAGCACTGGCAAGACGTCACGGCGCAGAAAACCGCTAGGAGGCTCACAACGTCACGCTGGAATTTAAATTACCCGTCTTACGAGCAGACTTCTCGAAAGCGGAGAGAAAAAAATTGACCGAATGACACTCATAGAGCGAGCCGATCGAACCACAAATTCTCTTTCTCTCTTTGAAAAGGGGTCATCGACTCCTGACCGCTCGGAAAAAATGCGGATAAACAAGAACTCTGTGTTTACATTCGTTCGGCATTTTTTAATGGCCTTTTGATGAGCCTTAATCGGTTTAATAAAATAATTAATTAAAATTCTTTATTATCATTGGATAGATAGATAGAAAAAATGTTTTTTTTTTAGTAATTAAGTTAGGATACGGTTTAAAATTATTTAAATTAATACAATGATTTCAAGGCGATTATATCTTAAAGAAACAAAATTGATGAGTAAATCTAATTACTAAATGTAGACCAACAACTTTTTTCTACTTAGAAACAGTTTAGTTCAGTTTTACGGGAATCCGCCAATTAGATCAATTACTCTAAATTTAAGTATGCGATGAAATCATCCATCAGAAATTGGGTGCATTATTTCCGTCTCTTAAAACGCATCCCACATCTTACGACCATTCGGTAACTAAAAACTTCCTGCCACCACTTTTCCTCGGCTACAGAACCCAAACAACGCCTCTCCAACCCACAGACCTCAACAAAATCTTCAAAAAATTTCTCGTTCATTCTAAAAGAAAAAATTCTGGTATATAAGCAAGCCACAAGACACCCAGTGTCATCATCTCGGCTAGCTCGCGGCTTGTGATCCGTCGCCAATGGGAACCACTGCGCCGGACTCCGGAGTCCCGGAATAACTGTTCAATAATTATTACTATATCTCTAGTCACACACGAGTCCGCCGTATACCGTGCACACATAGCCCAGATCTCGTATATATATGTGTAATTTGCCACGAAATATATTCAGACTGAAATATTCTTTGTTTTAACCTTTTTTTGCGCAGACAGCGTCGCGTGCTAAACTCAGGCAAACGACGCGTTATTTATGGACAATAAGTTCGAGGTTTTGCATAAGACGAAAGAGGGACGCGCTTCGGTGCTAATTTTTAGCTCGTGATTGACCGAATGAGGCGTGGGCTGGAGTTTTTACGGCGCGGTGAAGAGAAATTGAAAGAGCGGCTCGTGTGTTTACACGCGATCGATTGTTTAAAATAAAATCATGCTTTGTTCTCTGCGCTATCATCGCGTGACCGTACAAGTTTAAAAGAGCGTGATAAATATCTGGACAAAAAATGTGTTTCAGGGTATTCTTCATACGTTGACAATAATACATTTGTTTTCAATAAGAACTCGAGTTATTTCCGTATAATTTTTTACCGTTGTTCATGTCAAAGTAAATATTTAAAAGAAAAGAGAAATACCATTACATTATATTAGCAGACACTCGTATATCACTTGTAACTTAAGAAACCAATCCAATTAAACGCATTTAAAGCAGAAATCAACGCAGCGCAATCTACATTTCCCCTCCCACTTGCAGCCATCCATGAATCGGAAAAACAAAGCCCCGAGCAAGTATGTACATTAGAAATGCGCGCTCGATCGCAGCTGTCAGTGAATCCTATATACCTCTCTCGCCCGATGACTAAGTGAGAATCTCAATGAGCCGCAAAACTTCTATACACCACATACGAGCCGCGCGCGCACTTGCCTGCTGTCAAACTATATATACATACACCTCGTATATACACTCGAGCAAAACAATGCGCGCATGCACTGTACCAGCTCCAAACTCCCTTCGGCCACTATATGCAAATCGCCGGGGCTTTATTTATAAAGGCTCCGATCCGTCAAGGTGCGGCCGCGAAAATGACATAACAATCTCAGCTCTCCCCTCGAAAAACAAGCCGCGTATCTATATACACACAGCCTGCATTAATACACTTCCTCTATATGAATCATTCACTCTGGACGTAGCGCGGCTCGGCGCAGGCGCCAGCATTGAAAACACAAACTCTCGATAACCCAGCTCGAACAAAAAAAGGCGATGCATCGACGCAGCGCGTACGCATACACACTTTGAGAGAGCCGTAAGCTCGCGCCTACCTCAGCGTCGTTCTCCAGGCGGGCTGCTGCTCGCGCGCCCCGGAATTCCACGCGGCACTGAAAAACCAACTGCCGAAGGATACACACGCTGACACGGTCGCGGAGTTAAGGCGGTGCGCGATCGCGCAAGTGTCGGGTGTCTTGTGTGTACGTCGTCGCGCGCGTCCGTGAACGTCGCGGCTCGCACGGCGGCGTAACTTAAACTGGAACGCTGCACACTGGGCGGCGTGACACGCCGAGCGCGCTTAGAGCAGCGCGCGCAGGTTCTCCACTCTACGGCTGTGGCTTATGTGTGTGTGTGTGTGTTGCTGCGCTTGCTTTACCTGCAGGCTGTCTCGCTTGCTCCTCTTGAGAGAGCTAGAGCGCGCGCGCAGCTCGAAGGCTGTATTACGCTGGTGTGGATGGGGAGAGGTGCGGAACGGCGCGCTTATGAAATTTACATTCCGCACTGGCGAGGGAGATTTCATGGGATGTGCTGTTTGGGTGGTGGGGCTTTTTTTAGGAGCTGATGATGGGCTTGGCCGCTGAATTGGCGAGGTTTTTTTCACGGGCTGTTTCGGCATTCCGAAGGTTTTGACGCTGATTGTGGCTATTTTTAGTACTTTTTTTTTAACTGCAAGGTGTATTTGTGAGTTTTACAATGAACATAATAGTCGAGTAGAAAGAAGGTTGAAATGACCCGTCGAAACGGAAAATGATCTAATCGACATATGTAAATAAATAATTTATTTAAAGCATAGGTCTTGCCTATCCAGGGCCTATCTACTTGCGTGAAAATAATCATATATTCACTTCAAAAATCTGTTTTTTTTTTCAAACGTTCAAAACTATCTGAATCAAAAAACCGATCCACAGAATTTTCAAAGTTTACATTCTTCCATCACCCCCATTAACAAACTCCAAAAACTTCAAAGTCCCACTTGGATCTTAAAAAATCTCAACCACTACCTCAGCCCCACGAGCGTAAAAGGGTCCGCGCCGCAAGGCAGCAGCTCTCTCGGCGCATGCAGCCAAGAACGAGCGAGAGAGAAGGATAAAAGGGGTCCCTCTCTCTCTCTCGCTCTCGGAGAACTGACACGAACGCGTCCTCGGCGCGTCTGCGGTGAAACGAGGAGGCGCGCGCACCGTTCAGCCACGTAACGCGTGCACATATACGTGCGTGGGACCTGCGACCCGCAGCTCGGAGCTCTGAGTCAGGCGATCGCTGGAAAAAAAAAAAAATTATTCATGAAAATTCGTACAATTATGTAGGAGAGAGTACATATACGTGACGCGCGCGCCCGGCGCGGTGAGTAACGCGCGGGCTCGCGCTTTTTTTCAAGCTCTCGCTTAATAATTTTGTTATTGTGGCCGAGTTACGCGCGAGCGCGGGGGAGGCTCGCATTAACCGGCCTTTCCGGTCGGCCGATAATAAGGAGTTTTGTTTACGCGCTAGAGATATACGACGGAATGCGCGTATCTGTATTGTTGAAAAGAAAAAGAGACGGAATGTCGGTCAACTGGCCGAACGATCCCGAGGATCGTTGGATCGTTGCATCAAGGCGAATTACGCGATACGGATATATGTAATCTTAGCGCGGCTGAAAGTCACACTAGCGCGGCAGTGCCGATGAAAGAGAGAATGAGAAAGAGAGTGAGTCGGGAGCAGAGCTGGAACGAGAGAAAAATTATGTAGGCAATGCGCGCGTTAGCGTATCGAGATCAAGAGGTATATAGAGTCAGGTAGGCTCTAACGTATAGGAGAGTGTCGCAACGAGCCGAGAGAAGGAAAAGGCCGATTGATAAGCCAGAGCGAAAAAGGAGCAACGCAGATTAAAAATCCGCGCGTACGAGCGAGCCGCGAAAAGCCCGGGATTATATAGAAGAGAGAAAGAATGAAGAGCGAGAGAAAGAGAGAGAACGTCGCTTTTACGCTATACTACGAACGTACGCATTCCCGCTCGTATATACCACGCTGGAAACGTAAACACGGAGTGGGGCCAGCACGTAGCCAGCTTACGGTATACCCCACGCGTCCAGGTATATTATAGGTGTGTAGGTGCTGCTGCAGCACGTGGAGAGGGGGGAGAGCTGGAGAGCGCTGTACACATGGGCGCGGTCCTCTCCGAGCGATTTACCGCGTGTAGCAGCCTTCGTTTTTGTTCGGCTTTGGAATTTTTTATGAAGCTCGCTCCCCATTCATGAGCGCGGAAGTGTTTTTTGAGGGATTTCGGGATTTTTTATGGGCTTTTTTCTGGGGTGGAGGGATTTTTTTCGTTTTGATTTTGTTAGTGGAGTACTGATTTGGTGGGAAAAAGATATATTATTGGGAAGGCAGATATAGGAAAACTATCAGGATGATGTTAATGTTTAAATAGTCCATAGTCGATGACGATTTTTAAAAATATTCTGAAGTGAAATTTCGGAAGATTGATAAACCTACTTTTTAACTGAGTAATAAAAATGTCATAGTTCTTTTTAAAGTCTCTGAAAATGTGCCAGATCTTTATGCACTTACTTCCAAACGTTATTTATGCCATAACATCATCAGAGTATAAAAACTTTGAAAAACAACACACGTCTGACCGACTGATCCGCATTCACTTGTGAACGTTTCATTACTTCCGTCTACTTTCGAGCATTTTTAAACGCCAATCGAGAAATATCAATTCGTTTTATTAGAAATACTTTATATAAGACTGCTTTGAATAATTATAGTCAGTACATAGCATTCGGCTTTTACCGTTAAAGGAACAAGAATTTATTTTATTTTTTACTTTTTGATACTTTGAAATTCAGTAGCATTAAACGCTGATTTTTTGAGTGTTAACTAGCAAACTTGCCATGGCAAGTGCGCTTTATGCAAATGCAAATATTTCAACGTATATTCCACGAGGAGATTGTACTAATTCATTTCTGTACAGATTAGATAACACAAAGAGAAGCAAAATTCACTGTTTCCTGTTCTTTATGGTTTTTTGTAACAAGTACTTCTTTAGGCGCTATTACATATGTTTCAAAAATTAATTGAAACAGTAAAATCGGAATGGATTTGCAATTTAAATAATGGCGCTTGATTAATTTCACTTTCAATGAGAAATCATTAACATTTCTTGTAATATTACTAAAATAAAGTTAAAAAATTATAAGCTTATAAATAGTCAACAAAATACAATTATGTTTCATTAAAATTACAACAAAAATTATCACTGAAAAAACTAAGATTCTGATTACGGCCTTTTTTAAATGATAGGGAATGTTAGGTTCCCAAAAGCGCATTGGGAACACGCGTTATTATTCAAATTATAATTCTATTTCGACTTTAAATTAAAGTAGAATTTTTTAAACTTCAACGAAACAAGATATTAACAAAACTATTTACTCTAAAAAGCGTGCTGTCTTTCTAACCTCTACATATATATATATATATATATAATAGATATATAAATTTACGTCTGTATTTTAAAATTATTATGCTAAGAATACGCAGGTTCATAGAAAAAATTAAATAAAATGTTGAAAAAATTTTTCAAAATAGAATGAAGTAAAAGTATTATTAATTTATATCAAATAAGTGATATATGTCAGCATTTCGATTTTGTTTTTTCGATTAATTTTTCGAAACGCATAAGAGCCTTTTTATCGTTGTCTAGATATTAACAAAAATATAGCCTCTAAAATAATTCCAACAAACCGTACAAGTCAAATCACTAATTGAAAAGAATTCACGTTAAAAATGGTGAAAGATGCGAAAACGTTGTTTAAGACTGTAAATTTCGACTTGAGACTAGCAGAATGCGTAAGTTTTTATGAAAAGTTACTGATCCATTAAATAAAAACATGTTTCTTAACCTAAATTCTAAAATATTTATTTTTATAAAAGGTGTTGTGTTTCATTAGCTTGGCGATGGCAAGCTATGGCAATCTTTACCTTGTTTGTGCGATTCCGGGATATTTTTTCGTCTCCCTTGCATATGTGCTCATCTACGTTTTCGAAGATCCAGAATTTTGGCTGGTAAATTATAAGAGCACATTTTTATGTATTTTTATAACAAATTAAGCACGAATAAGATTTTTCATTACGTTGTCTATTTATTTTAGGAGGTCGTGCTTGTAATAACATACTTTATTTTCATACTGATCACTATAATCATTTGGTTTGCTAGATGGGCCATAATTCCCCTTGTAGTTGGTATGACTCTCATTCATATTAGATGTTTGAAAATTTTTTATTAGTTTTTAATCATTCATTTTATCTTGCAGCTATCGTGATGGGTGTTGATATATTCTTTTTAATCAAAAAGAAATAATAAAATTATAATCTTCACAGGAGTTTAGTGACAATAGTTTAGATTCTATGGATAATTACTGTAGGTATCTTTTGCAAAATTAAGTTTTTCAACCAAATTTTTGTATATTAACCTCAAATTTAATTATTTGATTTAAACTATGTAACCTTAAATACATGTAGACATGCTCAAATAAATATTATTCTATCCTAACGCTTCTCGTTCGTATTCTTAAAATATCCTAGGCCATTACTTTTACTTTCGACAGCAAGAAAAGAGCGAACCAAGCCCAAGGAAACGGAGACCGCGTTCCTGTGCCAGCGCCGATTCGTGTGAATGAAACGAAAATCTGGGGCCGTAGCGTGATAAACCGATACGCGCGGCGGCACCTGCGGCTTCTGTGCGCCCAGCCGAACCAAAATCGATGACTGCACGCTCCTGCACATGCAAGGAATATCCGTTATTGATCAACTTGCGAAAGCTCATTGAGCCAAAGGGTCGACGAACTCGCGAATGCTCTTGCTATTTTCGTGGAATGAGTAGTTGGAAAATTGCCGCTGAAAATTGTTTTTACTTTACTGGCCAGCCACAAAATTTTGTTTTAGTCGTCGCTGAAAATTGAGCTGAGTTTTGAAATGTTAGGCAAGAAACTTAATTGGGAAGAGGTTAAAGTTTTGAAAGGGAAAGTAAAAATAGGTCCTCTGGTTAATTTTATTATGTAAGAAATGTTAAAGTTTATTCAAATAAAATAGAAAGTGAAGTTCAATTCTTTATTTAGGAATGTTATAATATAAGTTAACATGCGGCTTACAGCTCGCAAATTTGTAATAAACCTGTTTCACTCGTGGCTCACTCGTTAAGTTACTTACGCTGAAGTAGTTCGCAACAAAGACATGCACGATATTTTAACTGCGGATATGAATAATTTTACCCGCCACGAGGTTTTAGCATTTTGTAAAGTGCATTCTCCATAACTATGAGAAAGTGCAATCTTAATACTTCCAAGCAATATAAATAAAACTTACAGCCTGCATCCGTTGTGCTACCTAAAAACTGTTCTATTTAGGTAAATACAGAATCTAAAAGAAAACCACTAAACCATAGTTAACGGTAGGTGAAATGCAATTTTTGCAAAACTCATTAGAATTCTCGTAGGCGCTTGGCATATTAGCCTAATTATTTTATTAGTCTTCATGAGCCGCTGTTGCGAATTTAACGTTCGAGTTATTCGGTCAAATTAATTGATCGTCAACAAGCCAACGTTTTCTATATAAAAATTCAAGGTTCGTCCCAAGCTCCAGTTCTATTATTCATCCGAACCTTGACTCCCATATAAACAATTAAACTCCCCAAATATAAAAAAGAAACAACGAACGCATTTATACGTAGGCCCACCGAAATGCTTAGGACAACATCTTTTTACGCCTTCGTTTTTCGTCGATGTCCCGCGCAATCGTAACATTGCGCAAGAAAAAAGGTCGTCACGGTCCTGTACTCCTCGACGTCGAGTGTTCCTACCGGCCTGGCTTGCGTGGAAAAACAGGGTCGCCTCCGTGGATGTACTTATACGTACATTTAGCGGGCCATTATCGCCTCTATGTCTTATCTGAGCGAGGGGGAATCGATCGAGCGTCCTGCATAGCTCGAGAGAAGTATAGAGACGACTTTTGAAATCGTCGAAAAAAAAAGTAATGAAAAGAGGAGAAACAAAGAGTCACGAAAGACCGGAAATTCCAGTACGCCATTGAAAAATAAAGGTGCTGCGTATACGCAAAGTAGTGGAGTTACATAGCGAAAAATCTGAAAAGTACGAATTGATTTGGGATAAAAATTATAAGATGTAGAAATAAAATAATTGTTATATACCGATGACGAATCTTAAGATAAAGTAAATTTTTAAGTAAAGTAATGATTACAGCTAGGCAATAATAATGCGCAACACTTGGAATTTTTCCACCTTTACTTTCGGATCCTTGTATACAATACATTAAAATCTCTGTCTTATGTTTGTCGAATAATAAATAAATATTTCTATACAATATGATATTATTACTTCCATTTCTCATCTCACTAGTATAATAACTTTACTCTATGACAAAAGCATTCTAACAGTAAGATGAAAGTGTTTGAGATTTAAATGTCTTGGCAAAATTAATGAAATAATTACATTCCGAGCTTTGTAATGCAAATCTTGTTTGTGCCTTAATAAAGCCAGCCGCTGAATTGCAGTGTTAAAGAAATAAAAACGTAAAAAACAAGATACGAAGATCGTGGGCGTAGAATCAGCCACGTCGCATCACCCGAGGTTAAGTAGGTCTAATTGATGCACACGATAATAATAGGCATCATGATGCACAGTAAAAATACTATGTTCCGGTAATAACGCATCACTGTCAGAAGAAATGCGCTAGCTTTGTGTACCATACGTACAACCATACTTGCACTATAAAAAAATAAAAGTATGTTCAGAAAATAGTTTACTTGTTTTTAAGTAATGCCTTTATCAAGATACGTGAATGTGTTAATTCATTTATATCGAATTTATGTTTTATATACTTTTATTTTTTTTTAATTGTAGTACTAAAATATAGTATTAAAATTAAAGGAAAAAAAATAATCAGAATTAAACTAAATTTCAATTAAACTATATTAAGCAACGACAAGTACTTTAAATAAAACAAAAACACAATAATCTTGTCCTTTCAATATTAGCAATACTTGGGAAATAATATAATTATTCATAATATGTATATAGGAATATTTAGTATTACTATTAAATTAAAAATTAATCTTTATCAATTAATTAATATAAGTAAATAATTAATTTTAAAATTAAATGAAATATGTTCATTCAAGAATTTATATTTATTAAAATAAATTTCTCTCAATTGTCATTTTCTATGAAAATGTTGATCTCGCTAGATGAATCATAACAAAATCGAAATAACCTGTCACTTTTAAACGTTGTATGTTGGGAAGAAGTAAGAAGACCTAACTTTGACGTTACATTAAAAGGTTATACTAATTTAAATATTCTTTGTTATGTTAATTTCACGTAGTCATAATTTTTATATAAAATTACTTTACAACTAATAAGCATTATTATTGTTCATAGAATTTACCTCCAAGTTTCTTGAATATCTCTTGAAACTGCTTAGTACGTTAAACAATTAGGAAATATTTTCAAATCGCAAAAATGAAAGATATGAAAACACTTTTCAGTGATTATAATTTTGACTTACGGCTTGCTACGTGCGTAAGTTAAAAATAATTTTGATTGAATTAGTTCTTATAAAATTATTATCTAACCCTAATGTTAAGCTATTTATTACGATTAAGGTCATATGTCTGATAAGCATTCCAGTAAATCTTGACTGTACTACCCAATTTGTTGTTGCAATTCATGGATGGTTTATGATCTCTTTTGCTTTCTTATTCTCTCAGCTTTTTGAAGATAAAAATTATTTAGTGGTAAATAAAAATAAAAGTTCTATAACTATTTAATAAAATTAGTGACTTCAATAACTAAGTTGATATTTGATTTATTTTTACGAACTTTTTTCAGGAAGTTATTTTTCTTGTAACGTACTTGATTATCATGCTGATAGCCGCCTTTGTAGGGCTTTCCGTATACAGTATATTTCCATTATTAATAGGTTCAATTCTTTTATATAGCTACTTTACAATTTTCATCTTGTACAAACTATTAATAATATGCAATCTTTTGCAGCAATCATAATTTGTGCCGACTTGTTTTTTACGTGCAAGAATAGAAATTAATGGAATGAATTTATCAAAATTGGAAAAAGAGTTTTAATTTATATTATATTTATAGTAATAAAACAACATTACTTGTTATAATTTAATGCATGTTTCAATTTATTTCCATAATTTATTCAAATAAATTTATTTTGTTGACAATTAGTTAGTATACTCAATCATAGTTTTAATTAACCTTTAAAAATCCATATAAGTATATCAACTAGCACAAGTATGGCGGCAACTAAAAAGAAGTAATAGATATATATATATATATATATATATATATATCAAGAAATGACAGCTTGTTAACTAGTTTACAAATTTTAACAAACCTATATTAAAAGCCATGATCAGGTATCCTTCATTTTTCTCCATAAAAGGAGCTTGAGTAGGAAGTGGCTCATCAGGATTTATAAGACCATGATTATACCATCCCGATCGACTTGCTTCTCCTATGTAAACGGTACTCATAATAATTTTTGTCAAACAAGCCGAGAGTAAACATATTTCCTGAAAATAAAGTCGATTTTTTATTAATTGTATATAATACCATATACCTCTAAAGGCATTAATTCTGTTTATCATCTACGAAAAATTTTATTTAAAAATATACTGTGAAAGTTATTAAAATTTTGATGATTTTTACAAATTATTGTAATTCTATATTGTGAAGTAATAAATTTAAATAATATAAAATACTCGTACCGTAACTTTAGTATAATCGTTTAGAATGTATAAAATCAGGAAAGCAGCTATAACAATCGTGAAAGAAAGTTTATAACCTCTGGATACTTCTTCATAACTATGGGCTAAATTATTTGTAACAGCATTCAAAATATACTCCATAAGGCCACAAATCTGTAGTATACAATAAATGATTAAATTAAAGAAAATAATAGTAATGTTTTATATTTCTAAATTATAAACGCTTCTAGAGAACAATTTTGAAAATAACTTACTAAAGCTATGATTTTTAGTATAAAATGCCAATTTTTACACAATTCTCCACAGGATTTTGCCATCGTGGTCGTACTCTATTGTAATTCACTTTTTTTTCAACAAAAGTAATTCTCTTTGTCTTTGAATTAGAATTCTCAAATGTATATAAGTCAAATTTTTTACAAGATATCCATACTTTTCAATGACTTGAAGTTATTAAAATATTTTACGTTTAGGAATTATAACATGTGAAGGTATTGATAAATAAGATGAACTCTGAAAGTAAGACATTATTATGATTTGAAAACATAAAAATAGTTCAATTTTTTTAATAAAGAAACCGAACTTACCCACATTAATTATTTAATTTTTTCAAAATGGAGATGTTGTTGAGAAAGGATAAACCAAAAATTTTATTTTATATTTTTTTTATTTGCCATTGTTATTACAATAAAATAAATATAAAAACAATGAAAGTATAGAAAATAAGTTTTCTCATAATATAAAAGTGTGAAAAATATACCTATTTAAAATATAAACTATAACCTACGATTTCAGGTATTAATAAAAAATGTATTTACTTATTAACAAATTGTTTTACCTAGCAATAGTAGCAATGACCTAACTAGAGTTCATTATTTAGTACTTTGACTACTGAAGTACTGCTCAGTTTACAAAAAGTCGTCGAGTCTACTTAAATCCGATAACAGAGTGGCATTTAAAATTTGACTGTTGATATGATTATTATTTTTTTATAGTGTAATAATAAAATGTTTCGAAAGATGAAGTGAAAAATGGATTAGTAAATCGAATAAAATAATGAATTTATCATAAAAATATAACATCTAGATAATGTATAAATTTGTAAAAAAAAATATTAGTCATATTAAAGTTTGATTTAAAAATTTAATTTTACTATTTTCTATTTTGTTTAATTTCATCTGAATTAATTAATAATTGTTAATAAATGTTAAAATTATTTGTTAATAAATTTTGGTCAAACATATTAATTATTGAATA
Source organism: Eupelmus azureus (assembly GCA_030522685.1). Classification (NCBI taxonomy): domain Eukaryota; kingdom Metazoa; phylum Arthropoda; class Insecta; order Hymenoptera; family Eupelmidae; genus Eupelmus; species Eupelmus azureus. Next base: position 50,236 of record JAPYZA010000441.1, read on the forward strand.
CGAGTCAATCAGTTGAATTCTTCCTTTGCGAAATGTAGAATAGTCAAAATAAGATCAATCAAATATGCTGCACCTTCTAATACGCATAAAGATCCGAGTGCTAAGCCAACCTGAAAAAACAAAAATATTTTGTGTAGTAAACATGCGTTAAAATTGTTAATAAAAAATATTTTTTGTATTTAAGTTTTTAAATTTTTCGTAAAAAGATTTTGTTTTTTATTAATGTGTCCTGATGATCTACGTTAAAAATTTAGCGTATTTAAAAAAAAATTGATAAATAAATCGTGTGCTATTTTTTTTAATCACTTCAAAAAAATGTTTTTATTTACATATTGCATTAACGAAAATCAAGCTTTTTCTGCGATTACTGGTAAATTAAAAAGAAGATATTAGGACACCTATATGTAAAGATATTATTTCTTACACATATCAATTTGTACTAATAACATATTATTAGATAAATAACAGTAAAATATAAATATAAGGGACATAAATAATGAATTTAAAAAATAAAACTATTATTATTCATTAAATTTTGTTAAAACAATATTTTACGAATCGGTTGCAATAGTTATAAGCATGTTTTCATTAACACCTAAAAAGATTAATTTTTTGTTTGTAAAATTATATTTGATTGTTAATATTTGATAAATGAAAGAGGAATAGATTTTGTGATCTGTTTCGAGTTAGCAATGATTCATTATAACTGTTTTTAAAATTATCATGAATTAAAAAATTTTGCTTGGTAATATTTTACCTGTCTTTCACTCGCAACATGAACATATTTGTGTTCTGCCATATAACCGTGCCAGTAATGGAGTGCTGTTCCTCCAACTGCGATGAACATGAACATGCCGACAAAGTTCATGATAATTTCCTAAGGTGTAAACAATACTCATTATAGTCTATTGTAGGTACATACATTTATTATAATTACAAAAATGAGAATATATTTTACCACTATGGTTTTCTTTTGATCCATTGTACCGAAACAAAAACTGAGAAGTACTACACTTGTATATATAAAGAATCCGACGAAAACTCCAGATGCGACTATCTCTGCATCTGGGTTTTTTTCTTCGTTTAGATTCCATGTTCCACCAACTCCCAAAAATTCTCCACTATAACCCGTTCGGTAGAGGATGAGAATAATTAAATTGAGTACCTAAAAGACATTAAATGTTATTATAAATAAGTTTTTTAGTTTAACTACTAATTTGTTTTGTAAAATATACATAATTATACTTAAAATTAATTTCGATATTATATACTGTATTAATGTTATTTTATGTTATTTGTTAAAAAAAGTATTTAAGGAAAATTACGCGTATGTTAAAAAATTAATATTTCCACTCTTTATTATTAATAATTTATATAATTTCACAAAAGGTAACTAATTTTAACAAATTTTAATACTCCTAGTCTACTAATTTTCAATAATTTATTCAAAAGACTCCACTTGACAACATTTTAAAGAATCTCACTTCAAGTATAGTCGGTAAGTTAGTAAACTGTATACAGGTGTTTCAAAATTTCGTCTGTTGCGCCATAAACTCACGTCGATTAGAGTATAAGCGATGCGTACGCGCGTCTCACCGCCATGTCACACATAGTATCACTCGACAAACAATGCGGCGCTTATCGGCTAACTGATATAAGCAGTGAATCACGACTGCTCCTAAAAACTTTTCTTTCAATAAAATTCACATTTATCGTTACCATTATAAGTAATAACAGTCCTAAATCTATTGCTAAAAAAATTTGAAAATCATTGTTATTACAAAATCACCTAATACACTAAAATATTCTTACACTTGATGCTAGTTTATGTTGACCCAATTTTGAATAGCACGCATTTTAACAAAAGTTAACTACTCGCTGACATTCTGTAAGCTAAAACTTACTTTGCCGAATTTTTTTGCAAATTTTTTTTATTTTATTTTTAAATTTCTTACATATTCTATGTGCCAAACATTGTTTGAAAAAAAAACCCTAGAAATTCTAGAAACTAACAACGTATTTTCGCAAACTAGGAAGTGCCGTAAAAGAAACGATTGTTTCAACGACCTCTTAAACACTAGAACAACCCGTATTTCAGTACAATCAAACACCCTCAAAGTACCGTTATGCGCGCACTCGAAAAAGAAGTAACGATTGTTTCTCACTCACCAACTTGAGTACTTTGATCACGATAGTACCGATTGTCTGTACAGACACCATCTTGCTCTCTGTCTTTCTAGCCGATCTTCGTCTGCACTTTGAGTGCAAAAATGCAGAAAGACGGTCAGTTTTAACTGCGGCAGGAAACGTTAAAGTCGCGCACACTGAACGCAAAGTGTGAAAACCGACTGACGAACCTGCACCGCCGAGCAAGAAAAACCAAGCCCTGCGAGCCTTATCTGATAACGGGCGTGCCGGGAGATAAATTCGTGAGGCAACGCAACGGCGCTTACACACCTGCGCTTCGCTCCTCTTTCTCGCTCTGGCTCTCTCTCTTTCTTTCTTTCTCTCTCTCTCGCTCGGTCGGCTTATCTCCCGCAGTCGCTTTTTTACCGATTCGTAAATTCAGCGACGTGTTTAGAGATACCTTTGACTTGCCGTGCACTGACCTATTTCCGGGAGAATATTTTTTTCTTTCTCTGGTTTCCGTTTTACAATTCAGTCGCGTTAATATGCTCGTTTTTTATGAATTTGTTTTCAAGTTGTTATAGTTATGTGGATGTTTTTCATAGGTAAAAGATGATTCATCAGCCGAATGAGTGGATGAAAATGGATGATACCTTATATGATTCATATATCGATTTTACGTATTTGATGATTACAGATTGTCGATCGGAAGTGACGATTTGCGCAAAGATTTAAAGAGACTAACTAAATTTATTTTCGTAAAAGTATACGTATACCCGTAATATTTATTATTATTCAAATAAGAGATTTTTTTATTATGAATTACGTTTGAAATATTATAATACAATTATATTTAACTTTTTGTAAGCTTACAGAATTATTTTATATTGAAAGAATACAAGTAACCATTATGTATACAGTTAGCTAATCCAGTAAAACTTTTTAAAAGCCAATTGATGCAAGCCCGGTTAAGCATTAAATTAATTATTCTATTTCTTTTCGTTTTAGACTTTGGGATTAGCTATCACTCCCGAGCAGATCGCAGAGATGGAGAAAAATGTAGACAAGATCGATTTTGATGCCGCTGCGAAAGAGGAAAAGGCAACCCGACACGACGTCATGGCGCACGTTCATGTTTTCGGAACCCAGTGCCCAAAAGCTGCTCCGATTATTCATCTTGGAGCTACCAGTTGCTACGTTGGAGACAATACGGTAATAAAAAAAAATTTATAGTAAATACAACCCATCGCATACCGATACTTAAATTTTCATGTTTCCAATTATAACTTAACTATGTATATTTT
>JAPYZA010000442.1:0-29053 GCA_030522685.1 Eupelmus azureus
AAGAAAAAAAAAACCTCATCATTCAATCGATTAAACCAGTCCTATCTCCGCACCGAAAGCCCACCGAAAAACACACAGCTAATCGGCAGACGGATCGGCGAGCGATCGTCATAATAAACCGGCGGCGATATTAGGCATTACTTCAGAGCCGCGCGCGACCCTTCGAGAAGCCCATAGATCACGCACTGTCTGGATAAACCTGATAATCGCTCGTAAACGTCAGACTATCTCTCCAGCTTCCGTCTTATCTTGCGCGCGTGCTGCGGCAAAGCAAAGCGGCACAGCCGCGGGCAAAAAAGAGTTAAGACTCGACTGACCTTGCACCTTGCATGCAGCTTCTATATCTTTACTGCGCTTTTTCAATGACGCCGAGATTGATTTGCCTTCCCGACGAGCGCATCGGCTACGAGGAGACAATGTTTCTTGCCCATCGGGCTGATGACACTGTCCTCTGTTAACGCGACTGTTGTGGCCGGGGCTATTCGCCTGCCGAGCGCGTGCGGACAAGGCCTTTTGATAGCGAGACTATCGGCCAGGATTTATTTGTTCGCGTGTTTGCACGCTTTCTGGGCTGTTGAGTTGTTGGAATGTTTTGTGGTGAATGTTGGTTTTGAGATGTAGGGGGTGTTTGATTTTGAGGATATGTTTTGGCGTTTGATTTTGTGAATTAGTTATCGTTCGATTTGAAAAACTTAGATGGAGAAGAGTTGAGCGAAATTATTGAATGAGACGGTGTTATGGATTAATCAAACTGTTAAGAATTTTATAACTTAGAATGATTTGAAAGTTATGAAATGATTAGCGTCATTAATATCAACATTGATTAAAGGATAGTCTGTGTTTATTAAACATTCAGATTTCAAGTATCAATCGTGCGCATGTATATTTTTTGTAACTATCTATCTCTTGCTTATGTAAGAAACTGTAAATTATAATTACTTAGAGATATTACATAGCGTTATTTCAACTAAATTATAGCTTTTCCCTGATAATGAAAATTGTCTGTAAAAATTTCTCTGTAGTATTGCATACTTTCTCAAAGTCTTATTTTTTTGAGATTAACATTTTCTAAGATCAGCAAACTTTTTATATTACAAAAATTATATTTATTTTAACCCGTAGCTATTAAAAAAGATAGCAAATAGTCACTGCGTGCTTTTATTGGTGTTGTAATTTTTATGATTAGCTTATATTATTTTAAATTTTCCTTATAGTTATAAAAACTTACATCTATCTTCATGCGATAAAGTAAAATTTGAACAAAAAGTGCGTTATGTATCTAAAATGTCCTTCAATAAATATTGAAATTAAATTTGGATAAAAATTAAGCTACCCTATAAAAGTGTATTTAACGTTGTTAAAATGTTTTTAAAACGTCAAAAATCTCTGCCGACCTTTTTTCGACATATGTGCTATGAAGATATACAAAGAATAAAACTTTTGTAAGTAAATAAATAAATTGTACTTTCAAGCGACATCATTAAATTTGAAATTATATAAATCAATAGAAAACTAGTTGATTTTAAAAATAGCATACCGAAGGTAAATATTTAATGAAGATATCAAACGAATACTAATTCAAATAATTACGGTAGAATCATAAATAGTCGATTACGTTCGTGATTAAGACAAGTTTGAGCTACTTTAATAAAAAATCATTTTTAATATGATTGATACTTCTCGAATGATCTTCAATTTCAAAAATAATCAATTAGAATCTAATCTTTCACCACGAAATCAAAATGTTAATGAAAAACACTAGTTAAAAACGCACAAGTTCAGTGGCATCAAGGAAAAGTATATATTAAAATCTAATGTCCTAAGAGCTATCAAGAACCTGGAAAACGCAAAATGTGAAGCTAGTTTCATAAATTATGCTAATAACAATAAATACACATAAAATATCAAATTTCAAAAATCGGTAGATTTTGAAAGCTGTTATTTTGATATTCAAATAGTTCAACTTTTTTTAAAGCCAATAAACTGGACACAGACTTAAAAAAAATTGCGTACGTGACGCGATACTTTTTTGATGCAAAATTTATTAAACAATTATTGAATTCGTATTGCGTACCCGCTTTTATTGCCAACCAGAATTACTGATTACTGATCATTTATGAGTAAGATCATATTCATTGAAAAAAAAACACACATTTCACGCGCTTTTTACCGACTGTTTTTTGTGCACTGGCGCGAAACGTTAAATGAATTAAGTAGCTAAAAAAAGAATTGTTTTGTGCGGCATAAAATTTAATGACTTACTTAAAAATTCTGTGATAGTGCAGTCGGTAAAAGTAAATTTAATTAGTCTACAGCACTTGCAATTTTAATTAGATTCGATTAAAAAAAAAAAAAAAAAAATGTAAATTGACTGCAGCATCAGTTCAAGCTTATGTTTCAACGATTAGAAAGATTTTCTTACACTTGACTCTTGAGGCAGTGTGCAAGGTTGAGATGATTTATTGCAATCATTTTTACAATCTCATCGGGCATACATCTTGCACTTGAAACTGATAAACGTTTTAATGCTTAAGTATTTGTGAAATGCATGCAAATATACAAGCCTGTGCAATTAATTATGATCAAGAAAAAATCTTCTGTGATAAATACTTACGTTACAACGGATGAGTCAATGAAAAAGAACATTCATTTATAATCTATAATGAATATTATAAATACATTTTAAACAAATTATTATAAGATTCAAAATTTATTACAATGATAATTTTTTGAAAAATGAATTTAAAAAAATTTGGTTATTACTTAGTTACTTTTATTTTATTTTTTATTACTTTTTACTTTCAATGATTTTAATATAATTACTACTCAATCTCGACTTATGAATAAAGAAGAAAATAGCTAGAAGAAGTTCTGACGTGAATCGAAACAAAGAAATGATAAACAAAAATGTGCATAATTAATGTCTCATTCTTTCTCATGACTGGCCTTTTAGAGCATTAGCAATACACATAGCATTAGCTCTAAAAAATTAAGAACAAGAGTTTTACTGAATTCTAAAAATAAAAAACATATTTATTAAATAAATTTGTCATTATTATTTTTCTGTAGCTATTTAAATTTAAACAATATTTGCAAGCGACCAATCTTAAATTTTATAAAATAATACAAAATAAATGGGAATATTAAATTTGTTTATTATTTGTTATTCTGTTTCAGATAGAAAAATAAAATCGGAGGAAAAGAAAAGCAGCAACTATGAAGTCATTCATCGAGCTTCAGCAGTACAGAAGTAAGCGAAAGAACTTATTTAAGCTTGCATGCTAAAAAGCTTGGTTACATCTTCATAAAGAAATTTATTATGTTTTACACGATAGGTCAAGTGAAATATTATAAAGAAAGGCAAAAAGTAGGATGGCTTTATTAAAATTTAGGTTAATTAGATTCAAAAAGGATTTTTCGTGTATTTTGTAGCCATAAAATTCTTTAGTAGAAATTTTGTCGCTTTTAGCCGATTAATAAAATGTTAGTCGTTAGTTTTTTAAGTTTTAGAAATTTTTAATTATGCAGTAGTAATATTTAACAAGTATTCCGAATATAAAACTAATTAGTTAGGCCTGGTTATTTGAATATTTTTTAACCATAACTAAGACTTAATTAAGAACTAACTAATTGAATTTCGGATAGGGCCTGCTTAATTTTCCATTCGGGATTAAATCAATTCAACGTATTGAACGTATTTTTTAACATTGTTTAATAAAATCTTAATAATTTTAGTTTTTGTCGTATTGAAATGAAAGGAAACGAGTGAATTCACTTTGAGGTATGCAAAAACACTTCTATTACAAATTCATAAATCTCAGACGTAACTAGATACTGTCGAATTTGCAATCATAATGCACTCCATTAGAAAAGTTAAAATCAGCTAATTAAATGGAGAATTTTCATTCAATTTTAGTAAAAAATAAAAAAAAGCGTATTAGAAAAAAGTAATATCCACATTCAGTAGAAAATTTGCAGTCAAATTAAGGAGAAAAAGATACGTGACAAATATCATGCTTAAAAGAAGACATTGCGTGTTTAGGAAAAAATCACATTAAATAAGGAAGTAATGGAATGTGCGTAACAAATCATTTGCGTAGTCTACATCCTGAATTAGATGACGATATTATACAAGTTCATTTTTAAATGATGAAAAATAATTCGAACAAAAAAATTGTGTTGATCATGATCATTATATCACTTGCAGTCTTTTACTTAAATGCGGAATGAATTTAATTTCAATAAATATTAAAATACGGAATTTTTTATGTATACCACAACATTTCAAGGCATTATTTCATAGAAACAATCTATTAATTCTTAATTTTTTATGGTGTTAAAAAGTTACAAAAAATCAAGCATATGAATCTAAATTTTTCTTAATGGTTAGAATTTTGTTTTTAAGAAAAATATATAAATTTTTCGATAACTGAAGAGTAGCAGACTTTCTTCATTCCCGTATTTAATAAACAATAGCGTTTTGTAAAAATAAAATTGATAAAATTATTTTAATAATGTCGTAAATATACCATATAAAAGTGCATGTATAATAAATTAGTCGTATCGATCACTTCCCACATTCAAAAGAATCATAAATACTGAACAAGTTTATTAAGAATTTTGATTGACGAATAGTGTGGGTGACCTTCAGTTTGTTGAACTTCAACATAACGATTGAATAATCGCCAAAATTTACTATTTTTTGGTTTGATTCGACGACTGCCTATATGATCGATTGAAGATTATGAGTATGAATAAGCTTCCTGCTTAATATATATGATAATCTAAGAATGCAGCAGTAGATTTTTTAATAACTATGGAAACTTACTCTAAAAAGTATTAACGTAAATCGTGTTTACAATTTTAAGAAGCATTCGAAAAAGCATTTGATGAATACTTTTTTAAATACTCAAGTACTAGATGAAAGTAGTCTATGAATTGGCTTCTTTTGATAGGGTGAATATGAGAAACATGATTATGTAGTAAGAGTCGCTTAGTTTTTATGGTTCCTCTGGGGAAAAGACTTTTTTGAATAATTAATTCGTGTGCGTCTTATACGTCGGCTTTTTTCACTGGAGATTATTGTTGGATTTTGTATTTATTATTTAATTCATGTTTTGATCAATTCAAGCTTTCTGCTGCTTACGCAAATTCTCAGACTGCCGTTTATTACATTTTTATTTTAATCAATTATATATTTTGACGGGGTTTAGCTAATATATCGTTCATATATGTTGACCTGTTCGCTACAGATAATTAGAAAAAAATCATGAAATCATTAATTTTTGCATAAGAATAACTTTTTACTTATTATATAACCTTATACTACCTTACAATATTTTTACTAAGATTATAATATAATATTTAATTTAAATGATGTATTTAGGTTTTCTGGACAAAATGCGATGTTGATAGTCATAACGTGATACGCGAAAGTTAATTTTGTGGGAACTCTTATTATGGACGTCTTTGAATCCATCATGATAACCTTTGATACTTAGAAATTTTTATAATGTGTATTGTTTATCAGTTTTACTGAAAATTTAAAATTCAGAAAAATTTATTTGTTATTTATAGGTCAATTTGCGATATAGACGTTTGATATTGTCCACTGAAACAATAATACGAATTAAATTTACAATACTAAAAATGAATATTTTTAATATTGTACGTTTAATGAGTATTATTGTATATAGCGAATATATTTTAATAAAAAAATATTTGCAATAAGAGTATAAATAGTTTTAAAAATTAAGCCAAACTAACGATGAAACTGATTTTTAAATTAAAGAAAAAATGATCTTTGACGAACTAAATACAACCACGTTATTAGGTTCTGAAGAAAATTGTTGAAATGATTAGAAAATTTTTAAGACTTCATAAAGATTCCACTTATTTCTGTTAAAAATGAGGCAATTTTTCTTTAATAGATTAATATATTTAATATATATATTTTCTAACTTTAAGATATTTTATATAATATAATCTTGTAATTGAACAGAGTAAAAATCGAACGCATCCGATATATCGTCTTACTCATTTTTTCTAATACTCTCTTTCTATTTCTCTCTTTCATATTCATACTCGCGTACAGTCTGAAAGTGGAAAACACCTTCTATTCAGTTTTCATGCGACAATACGAATATCAGAGCCAGCAATAACCTTGTCGAATTTCAAAAACGACTTTCCAGTCATATGTTACTTAATACTGGGTATACACCGAGTCAAGTCACCAACTCTTGGATAATTTTTTAAAATGAATCTTTATAATAATTATAGTTTAGTCGGTATTTATGAGATATCTGAACTTCAAATTTAGCACTGATACTGACATTCCTCGATAGAAACAGAACGGAGCATATCTATTTTATTACCCTACTATCAAAAAGAGAAAGATGGAGAACGAAAGATCGGTTATGTAGAAGATTAACTCAGTTAATCAATAAAATGATTTCAATTAAAAATGTTAATAAGAATTATTATAAAAAGTTTGAAAATATATTATATACTTTCATACAATACTTATTCTGTAATTGTAAATACGGTTTACATTAGTTATACTAACATGTAGAATAAAAACCGCTTCGTTTTCAACAGAAATAAATGAAAAATGAGGAAAACTATTTGAAAAAGTGCTGCTGAGGTCGATAACTTTGTCCACCTATGATTCAAACCAGTATGCCAATGACGCAAAAATCTAACAAAATTCATACAACTCGCAAAACACTTGAACGCCTGACGTTGACAAACGCTCGCAAAGTTCACTCAAAAACATATTTTCATTTTGAGTTCAATGCTCCAAGTCTCGCAAAGTCAGCGCACACGTACACAAGCCACTTCACCGCACGCGTCCGCATGTAATCGTTTAAGAAGTCGAAGCAAAAAATCGTACTATATGACTCTGCGCGAAATTCTTGTGCGTCCGTAATTGCATAATGCGGCATTAGAAGCGTTATAAAGTTGAATAATTGATTAAATCAAAATATGCCCGAAGTTTTACGATTATTACAATAAATAAAGAAAGTAAGTTTTAACGAGGAGTGCGCATATGTGTGCACGTAATACGAACTCGATACTTCTGCATTAGGAATAGCGACTGTTCAGCGATTATACAACCATTCAAATCGCTTCATTCATTTTCAATTTATCCTCTCCCGGAGTGCGTTAAGTAACGTTTTCTGCGACTGTAACAATCAAATTATATCGAAACTATCTTAACGAGAATTTCGTTGAACATTTTTAAACTTTATTGTTACATAAAATAAGACGCATGATTGAATTTATATAATCCATATTGCATAAATTCAGGACATTTTTGGTGGAAAATGCTAAGTTTGTCGTAGAAGGTTTGCGAAGAACAATTATTAATCATCGTGCAATGATTTATAACCTGTTAATCAGAAATGCGAGAAAATTGCAGAATTTATATCGAGCGCAATGAATTTACACTTTTGATTTGTTCGTGTTTGCGATCAATTTGTATGACCGATAACCCCGATCGTTGTGAGACGAAAATCATTCAGTAAAAGATGACTCAATATCTTCTGCGTGATATTTCAGATGTAGACGTAATAATTTCCGAGATGCCGCTTTGAATGATAAATACGTCGATAAATACGATTCAAAATTGAAAACGATGATTAGATCTTGCGGCTGCAGCGGAGATGCTTCTGGTAATTTCTCAACGGTTATTGTTTACGTTACTCAATCGTTCTAAGTCCGCTTTATTTATGTGGAATTTAATTGTGTCAACTTTGTTGTGATAAAAATGTACATTTAGCGTAGTTTACCATTTTGTTGTTTTGATGATTATAGAATTAGAATATAATTTCAAGAAGAAATTTTATAAGATAAACCTAATAATTCATTGTTAACTAAGTTCTAACTGGGGCCTAAGTATTATCATTATTCTGTATACTATTATGGCCTATTTAATTTTTCTACGCGCGGGATGTTTGAATCTTATATTTTATGATGAAAAACTATTTTGAAAATATGCGGAAATTTTTTATGAATCGAATCACATTAAATGCAGAGCAATTCTCTAACAAGGAAAAATACTAATACGATTCAAAATAAAATTTAATGTCAACAAATTTTTTTGACTTTGTGAGATGATGGTAATTAGAATACTTGCATCAGTGAATAATGTATTAGATATCCGATATTTTTTTCAAATGAAAATTTATGTGAGCAATTGCTATAAAAAATGTTAAGATGATCCTGTTTTGACAACTGCTGTCAAAACAACTACATTTTCCTTTGACTTATTAACACTTCCAGAGAAATGAACAATAATATTTGTTCAATATGTATAGTTATACTTCTACAATTTTAAACTTTCTTTTTCTAACCTTGTATGTTCTAGAATAGAACCTATACACATTTAATATTAATATTAAACTGTATGATAGGCTTTTTTTCATACACAGTTGAAAGTTGGTTTAAATATGAACATCTTGTGCTTATATTTGAATAAGTAAAGACAAGTTACCACATACTACGTGTAATGTTATTTTAGATTAATTTAATTAAAAGTATTACTATACATATATTAAATTTTACACAGATACTAGACAAGTAATGTTTATTTTTTTAAAAATTTCATATAAAACTTTCCACTGTGCAAAATTTCTGTAATCGTCAAAGGCCTCTCCTGTCACAGCTTTTGCTAGAATAATTTCAATAATCCTACTCTTTACGAATCACATTGTACTTTGAATCGTCAAGCATAACTTCTCCAAACGCCATAAATCAGCGTTCATATTAACAATCTGCAAGGCAAATGGTTTCCTCTCTCAAATTCTACGAAAACGATGAGCGCATCTCTGATAAATAACAGAAGAAAAACTCGCGACGTACATGCGTCTAACACCGTGAAAAATAGCGCCAGTCAACGGAGTATTTAAATCGCGAATGAAAATCAAGGAATAATCTCAGGGGCGCGCAGCTCCTTGGTATCGTCCTTTGAATCTTAGCCGTCCTTCTACTTCGTGACTCCTATGGCTCCTCCTCTTTTTTTCTTTTTTTATTTTAAAGCAACATAACGACACGGTGATAATAAAATTGGGATCGTAAAAAAGTAGTCGCAAACTTCCTTGGGATGAAGTCGAGGACCAGCGAATGGAGTATTTGCACCTCTCACTCTTACGATCGAGCATTTAAAATGCAACGTTGATACGTTTGCGAGGTTGAATGTGAGGCGCGATCGGCACAGGAAATCAATATTGATCGAGCCTCAGATCAAGGCAATTGAAAGGGCGAGATGTGCCTTGAAGAAATGCTTTGCAGACAGAAAATTTTGCGTAATGAACACGTAATTGCTTGTTATCAGCGTGTTTTGTCGCGTAAATATTTGTGCAGACAAGCGCGATAATTGACGATCGGTAGGAATCGGCTTTAACTCATGTTTACATATCTCGAGCGGTCAATGCTGTTAATGATTTTCATTTTTTAATCATATCGTAATATCGAATATGATTTTTGATTATTTATTTTTCATCACGTGATATTGCATTCCATGACAATTGTGTTAAGGAATTATCATAAATGTACCTGGTTTGTAAGTCAAGGCTACTCAAAAATAAAATATCTCAAAAAATTTAATATTTTTTTTACTTTCAAGGAAAATAACATTTTGGTAATAAAGTAGTTAAGTATGGGAAATATTGTATAGTTCTATGTCATTCTCGATTAGGCCTTAATGAAACGCCTTATAAATATTAAATTTCTTTATGGATAATAAAATTTTAATTTAAAAAACAAAATTGTATGTTCTATAAAAACAGTAGCTTCTTATTGCCACAGCAATGGTACGCATATAAATAATCCTGCAGCAAGAATAAAAGTTAATGCGAATCGCAATTAACATATTAATGTCGAGGAAATCAAGCTGAAGAAAATAATGCGTTAGTTTTATTTTTAAGGATCGCAATTATGTTTTACATTCAACGATCGTAAAGGATGATGTTTATTTGTTTATTGCCACTGCTTTGAAGAACTTGATCGCAAGATACACACATGCGACCTTTGAGAAATGATGTCACATTGCGAGTCAATTTTCGTACCTCATTTTCTCGCGGCTGCATTTTTACTGTCAGTCGGTCATTTCCTTTATCACGTGACTGAAACGTAATTTCAACAGTTATTACGTTAACTCACTCAGTGAATGTATTTCGTTGGTCGAACATTGTAAGAACTTCAAAAGATGTTCTAGAACATTTCGATTTTATTTTTGGCATTATATTTAAATAAATTATTAGCTTAACTAAATTTAGGGAAACTGAAATGAAATAAGAACGTAACGTAATTAAACAAACTAGTGGATAAGCCCGAGTGTGGTAAGACCCATAAAACACTCGGCCGTCATCCGATCAAACTACTCATAATCAGTCAATCTGTTATTTCCACGCGTCGAATCTCACATTAAAGGACCTTCTGCTTTCTAAAAAGAAAAAAAAAATTGATCGATTTCCCGAGGGTCGGCGAGATCGCGTCACGTGGCCTCATTTTCGTAATCCAAATTCGCACCTAACGCCTCTAACTTTGACACTGACAAAGCGTCGCGCATCGCGCAATCGCCGCGCGTAAAAATCCACACGGCGCTTATCTTGTCTTCTTCTCGCATGATGGAAGCAGCGATCTGAGTCAAGGTGAGCTAGTTCACACGCGACGCTGCGCCGCACGCGTCTGGCCAATGTCGCCGGAGGATTTCCTGATGACCCGTGACACACCGGAAGTTCAAGGCGCGCCTTTTTATTTTTATTATAGTCCTGACCGCGCCTGAGCCGTGTCTTTTTTATTCCGCAACCTCGTGAAAAGTTGTACATTTGCAAACGTCTCTATAAAATTTGATTTCGCGCGTGCGGTCTATTCTTTTTTTTTTTTTTTTTTTATTTCGTGGTTGTAAAAATGATGGAATATAACGCGTGGAATATAACGCTCATTTTTGTATTCGCTTGATTTTGTTAAGTGATGGCGGAGGAGAAAGAAATTTTATGTGATGATTAACATTAGTCGAATTTGCGTATATAGAGGTTAGCTTTGGTGTGCAGATGGTTTATAAATGACTCATTTTATTGAAATGTCAACTTGGAAAAAAGTTCTTTATTTCTGTGTTTTATTACAGCTAATTTATAACAGCAGAGCATAGTGAAATGATAAGAGTTCAATCAATAATGTCATTAAGACTCGTTACAAGTTAATACATTAATTAATACTGATAATACTTTTATAAAATGAATTTTCAGTAAAATTATTTAGTGTAGTGTTCACACATAGTAATATTTCCATAAATTATTATATATTGGTAACTTAAGTGCAATATCAGCTGTATCTGTAATCCCGTTGTTTTAAATATACAAATGTATCGTTTGTATAAAAAACTTTTAAATCGCTGGCTTTAGATAGAATAGACATGTTTTTTTACTTGCACATACTTTTAAAGGCCGCGCGTCAGATATCTCCTTAATACAAATCTAATAATTTTCTCCAAAATTTTGATATCAATTTAGTAATACAAAAAATGGTATAAAATTTATTTTCTGAAGATGATTTTGCGTATAGGTTAAAAGACAAATCAATGGTTAATTTTCAAAATCATTTTTTTATAAACGGGATTTCAATTTATTATTAACTTAAAAATTTTAATTGATTCAGTTTATCAAATTCATAAATACATCTAATATACATCTCTGTTAAATTCTTTTTTTTAATTGAGTCATAAAATATTTTGTAGTATAACTTACTCTTAAGCTTATAAACTTATAAATTATTTCTCGTAGTAAGTATTGTTTAACTTTATTATTGTGTATTGTTTAAATTAAAATAAATTCTTTTCTAATTTTCATGATAATAAGAATCATTTATCAGATACGAAATCTTTGCATCAAAAACATAGCCATAACATTTTTTCAAATATGCGTAGAAATATCAATGTTTTGCATCTTTGACGATGATACATTGGGATGTATTGTAAACTAATCGAAACAAGGAAAATGTTTTTTAAGACGAATTCTTGTGGTTATTATTTTATTTTATAGAAAACAAATGATTTTTTTAAAAGTGTGATTACTTGATAAGATTTTTAAATATGAATATTAATTAATGAATATTAAATATGAATATTATTAACACTATGAACAGATTAGACTGAAAATAAATCAAAGAACTTTGATACTTATAAAATCATGATTAATCTGTTCATTATTTCTTTTCGTACACGTCCGTTGAATTTATTCTTTTTTACATTATAACTATTCAGTATACTGTTTAATTAGATTTTAATTAATTAATTATAAATTAGTAATAAATTACATCATTAAGAAAATGTATTTTTATATTATTATATATTTTTTATCTATTTATAATCTTTAATATATGTTCTTATATATTCTTTATCTGACAGTAATTTATTTATAAGTCACTTAGTCTGCAGAAAGGTTGATAAGCTCAATTTCATAACACATTGTTCAGATCAACCTATTATTTAGATAAACTTAAAAATTTGAATAGTTTATCTGACATACTTTAAATTTTTACAATTCGGCATTTGTTCCTAGTTTACACTTTTTCGAAGTAATGATATATTATGCCAGAAACGGTAATATGTTTCCACGAAATACACCATGAATATGAAATTACC
Organism: Eupelmus azureus; assembly: GCA_030522685.1. Lineage (NCBI taxonomy): Eukaryota > Metazoa > Arthropoda > Insecta > Hymenoptera > Eupelmidae > Eupelmus > Eupelmus azureus. Next base: position 12,644 of record JAPYZA010000442.1, read on the forward strand.
CTGGATAAATATGAATATTTTTCAATAATTTTATAAATTTTTCGTATTTGTATAATTTATTTTTTATATTAAACTTTGTAATTTATTATAAAATATTATTAATAACCAAGATGGTCCCTTATACAAAAATTATATTACAATTTCTTTCGCAATCTCTCGTATATTAATCGATCAAATTTTCCATGTGTTATTGCAACACTTTATGCAGTCACATTTTGCATAAAATCTTAAGATATAAGTATAAAGTTACAAATCTTAAGAAAGCACCCTCTGCGACGCTTACCGACAAAATCAGTAGCTAATCACACTCTTATCAAAGCTATGCTTATGGAAGTATAACCATAAAAATTCCACCAGACCTACAAAAAAGTAATTCGATAAACATGCAAATCGCGCAAATGAACACAGTCCAGACCACATCTGCAACGAAAGTTTCGTCACATAGCCGACTCGATTGATCCACTTAAAGCTCGCATAAAATCATCATTACTCTTAGCTCGAAAAATCTCGCATCTATCCCATCGCAGGAATTCACACCAGAAGGCAAAAAAGTAACTGGCGCAATAAAAACTCGGGCGAGAATCGCAGATTAGCTTTGCATAGGTGCACATGCACACATAATCGCGCTTTATGTAAGCATGCGCGCGCTGGAAAAATAAAAGAGGAGAAGGCGAAAACGGTATCATTATACACGTGCGCTTACTTTCGCGATGGTCGACCCTTTCTCCTCGCTCAACGTGCCTCGCACACAGAGTCCTATGTTGCTCGGGTAAAGCGTGCAGAGATTATAAGACAGATTCACGTGGTCGATCGCGTGTGGCTACTTGCGACGCGTGATTAGCCTTTTTTTTTGCTAAGATTAAAGGCGTGTTGTTTTGAGGAAATTGATGGTAATTTTTTATTTTATTTTTTATTTTATTTTTTATTTTATTTTTGAGGGGAGACTGATGCGTTTGCAGTTTTTGTAGACGAGTCGGGAGCCCGATGGTGTCAGTAGATTACCGATATTGATTGAGGAATTCAACTAGAGATTTAATGTAAGAGAATTAAAGAGATAGGGTTATTAATAGATTTTGTACGATCATAGATGCTTTATGTGTTGTGTGTATATAAATTATTATTTATTTTGAAAATAAATTTATTTAAATGCAAATTTTTTATTTTCTTTCAGAATGCGTCGTACTATTTATGGTGGGCATCGTCTTAAGCCTCGCGGGTTTCATCATTTACATAATTGATCCCGTTAAAATCGTCGTACAATACGTAAGTGTAATTGAACAATGTTGTAATCCTGCTTAATTTGTTTTTTTGCGATTATTTGTACAATTTATTATGGCACAATGATCGCACGGATATTTTGTAATGTACCCTTCATTTTTATGATTTAAATAACACAAAAAAAAAATCACAAAAAATACCAAAATATGAAATTGATTTTTTTTGTGGAGTAATCACTATACATAAAAAAATGTAGATCACTTTTTTGAAATAATAATTTTAACTTCTTAAGATAAAATCATTGGTAATTTGTATTTTTGAATACGTAAGCTAATTAGTTAGGACGGTCCAACCTTCCACGTACTATAAATTTAAAGTCCATTTCTTATTATTCTCACCGGTGAACATAATATTGAAGCTGAAAACCTTCATTACACAATACAATAAAGCTGTCAAGCAAAAAATTACAATGTCTCACTACAAGTGTGCCATTAAGGAAACTTTCAGTAGGTCAATCGATTATCCAACCAGTCTCGAGGGACCGTTTAAACGCTCTTATTATAACACGATTTTTTTGCCTCTCGACATTTACAGAAACTGGTAATGTCGCCGAACTCGCTGGTTTTCTCATTGTGGAAGAAGCCGCCAATTGACGTTTACATCAACGTGTATATATTTAACATAACCAACCCCGAGGCATTTCTTAGCGGCGAGGACACCAAGCTCAAGGTCGAAGAAATCGGCCCTTACGTCTATCAGTAAGTCTTTTTATTTTCATTTTGACATGCACATAATATAGAGCGTGAGATTTTCAATTTGAGTGCGTGACGTTGCTGTTTTGGAGGTCGTAGTGTGAAAAGATTCTTTTAAAATTTAACAGTGGGTTGATATTTATCGCTAATAAATTGTTATATATTTTTGTTGAAAATAATATTACATTTCGATATACTAGTGCGAGAAAGTGATTTTAACATCGCGTGGATGTTTATGCGCCTGAACAAAGCGAGGGTGAAAATTTTCTCGTTTATGTATCTAGCCGTATTTTGTTTATACAACGTGACGAGATTTAGCAAACGAAAAACGAAATCGAGCTTTGCGCACAAAGTATCAAAAAGATATTTTCGTATTTTGTAAATGATCTAAATGTATTTGACAATATCAATTCAATCTCTGTTTTTAAGACAATAACATAGAAAAGTTTTTATCAGCATCGATAAAATATTAATTTTTATTTAAAATTGACTTTAAATTTCATACAAAATTTTGGTAAATTAAAGTTTAGTATTAGAAATTTAATCATTGTACATTTTTTAACCAAACCTCAATATCCTAATAATTTTAACGTATTTTAATTTCCATTTTCCGCAGAGAAATACTGGAAAATCAAAACATAACGTGGAACGATAACGGCACGTTATCTTACATCCCCAAACGTCAAGTAATCTTCAAGCCAGAAAAATCGGTCGGCAATCCCGAGGAACAGCGCGTTATGGTCCCGAACATCCCGCTGCTCGTGAGTATAAGCACGCTTACAACTTTCCATTAATTAACATAATATTCAAATTTCGCGCAATATCCCACGATAAATCAGTCATTCAACCTCCGACTTTCGGCCTCAAATGCCGCGGAATTTGGTTTTAGCCGATATTCGGCTATTCGTTTGCCGATTTATGAGAATCGCGCACGATGATTATAGCGATGTGCCACGCGCCATAAACTCGCGTCGCGCTTCAGGAAGCACGCGTATCGCCAAGACATCGCGTGACAACGGGGAAATGATAGATTGATTGTGTAAATTATCTGCGCTTAGTTTTATAATTGCACAGGAGCTTGGTAATTTGTGGTATAATATTCTTTCTTCGTCTTTTTAATGTATTTAAATTACGCAGCCAATGGCTATGATTTTACAGAAAGGTAAGATTTTCCTTTTTAATGCAAAATTCCAGGTAGTTGGAGTAAAAAAACTGTTATAGTCAGAAAAATTGAAGTACATTTAGGATTTTTTAAACTATAACGTGATTCCATTAACACCTCATGACTTTCATGTAAATAGGTTAATTATTAGAAAGAAAAAAATGTTCTAAAAAAATTCCAATGTTAATCGATGTTTGCTCGAGGTAAAATAAGCACATCAAAAGATTGTATGTTTAGACTAGACCGATTAATGTTCACGTTGATTGAAAAGACTTCATTAACAGTTTAATTGAAAAAGTGTCATAATTGATCATTTTGATGTTAATGACGAGCCGGAGATACAAGATTTCCTATGTAATTTTTGATTTTCATCATTAAAAAGTCTTTAGATGGATATCAAAAGCAATTTTTATAAGGAGTAAGAAAACGGCTCAAATTGATTCGTGCATCTTACAATATGAAGAGACAATGAGCTATTCCCTGCTAACAATAAAAGATTCAATCTCCAGATTATGGAGTATTGTTAAACTTCTCGATGTATTTTCTGGTACTGAATGATATATAATAGTATTTTAATTTAAATCTCATGGGGTTTCTACCCTTAGAAATACGACGAGAAATTTTTTTATGTTATTATAATTTGACATATTGATTTCCAATAAATTTCTATACGTATACATACATATATATATATACCTATATATATATTATACGATTTAATCTGACTAATTGTCCCTGCATATTATTTAGGATCCTGAACCAGTTAATATTGATAAATTATTTGAAAATTTGAGAGGAGTTAATATAGCTACATCGCCAGCTGAATATAAATAGGATAATGTAATGAAAAATTACTTGACAATGTTTTGACATGAGTTGGGGATAAGTATGCTAATAATGTCTCAACAGAGTTGAAAATCGCTTTTCTTCCCCTGTTATGAGCCGTATTTTTTTTTCTAACGAGGGCACGATAAGGCTTTTTTACGCATGAAAGTAGAATTTGGGTGACTGCGAATTTCGAATCATGAATATAGTAGTTAAAAATTTTGCATTTACGAGTTATTTGAGAAACGGGAATTTAATTGATATGTTTTCACTTTCTTGATCACACTCAAAATAGAAGAATTCCTATATTTTCTAGGCTATGCTCAAGCACAAAGAAAAGCCCATAACGTAATCAATGTTGAAAATTATAACAATACTTTGAAGTTATTCAAATTTTTCTCTATATAAGTTACAGCTAAACGATAATTATTAGAAAATAAAAGTATTTTACAGATTTTGATTTCACTCTAGAGACCTATAAAATATGTAGGACAATCTTTCCTACATATCAATCAGGAGAAAAGAGAAGTTCGCTTTCGTTAACATTAGCATTATCCACGCCCGATTATGTTAATAGCTCGCGATGTACAAAGTGTGACACGAATTTCACGTGCGCTCATCTCGGTACTTGAAAGCGTCCCATAAAAAGTGCGTCATCAAAGCAAACTCAAATTTGCATTCGCGATGCGCGCGCGTCATATCTTTTTTCTGATATTTCTTTTGCGATTGACGTTGTCATGTAAAGAACCGTTTTTCTACTTCCGTCCCCAAGTATGCGAAATTGATCGAATGATGAAAATTTATAGGTTTGTATTGTCAGTTATGAATGTGTGTATTTTAAAATTCACGAAAAATGATCGTGTTGTGAGTTTTCAAGATTTATCCTTATTATTGAGGATCTTACGTAGGAATCCTTTATAAGCGATGATTTACTAGTTTAGATGTCTGAATGAATCAAAAAACGGCTTTGCGATGTCATCAATCTTTGAAGCGCGTAAAGTACTTTGACCTGTTGTTGGGTTCGTTAAAATCCAGGAAAACATCGGATAGGATTTTTTCTAACGTCGATGCTGTTTAAAAAAATATTATTGCTATAATGATAGTTTGTCACGAATATATTCTTGAGGCCGATAATCATATTCTATGTTCTAATTAATAATTAATAACTTTAACAATACCTACGATATTTCGTATAGTTTTTTTTATCATAGCAATATATACAGCAACAAGAATATAATTAATTAAGACTTATCCGTTCACAACCATTGAAAAATTAGTACATATGCAGGTTTAATATGTTGAAAATAAAAAATAATTTTAATAATCAATAAAAGGTTTATGTGCTCTAACCTGTTTTTCTTTAAAAATGAATATATCAAGGTAAACTATTCCATTGATTACCTATTAACGATGATCTTAATTCAAGATGACATTTAAGTGTTATTTATAGACCGGAGTTCAATATCTCCCATGATTATAAGATAATGAAATCAATAATTATTTTACTCACAAAAAATTGTGTTAGTGGAAATGGATTAATGTAAAAAAATCACTTAGTTTTGTTTGAAGTATATACCCACGATTTGATTATCGAAACTCAATAATGATTCAGTGAATTTTACAACAATTAATATTAAACAGTCTTTTAGAGTTGTCATATATTACTCAAAAGAAGAGCACTTCAGATTCGGTTAAAAAATTTTATGACTCTGGAAAAAACCATTGCAAATCTATTGCAGTAGTTACTCATAACGTAAGGAAAATCCATTAATGAGATGATAATATTTTCGATTATAACAATTTATAGTTTTTTTAATTGTAAACTTTTTTTAAGCACTACAATTGCATTTTTCAAACTTCATAATAAAATTAAAAAGTTTTAAAACAAAGCTTATACTTTCTTCTATTTCTTTCTTAAAATTTTAAAGCTGAAACAGTTAAGTTATAACTTCAAAGAACGTTTCTCTCTTGGTTAAAATATGGTTTATAAAGGGAATTCGCTTATTAATTTTAAAACAAAAACATCTACAATGATTTTTTTCAAGGCGGTAAAATTTTTTTTTTTTTATTGAATCTGAAGTATTCTTCTTATGAGGTTTATTTGAGAAAAAAATTTATTGTTATTATTATTAAAAAATTTCAACAATTAAATATGTAATAAGTTTCAGTATCTGAAGAAAAATGAAGCATCAATATATAATATTTGAATATTTGAATAATGAAGTAACAACAATAAATTTTTGATAATATACCTCTATATACAAAAATTACAATTTTTCTAATATTTCACTTAAAATCTATGCTTGAATTAGCTCAATATTCTGTACTTACCTATAATCGTTTGACTAAGAATCCAGTGAAACTAGTTTTCTACTTTTTATATCAATGAAGGTTATTGAAGGTAACTAAATTTTTATAACTGCATTCCGTAAAATTTTTTAAGTTTATAGTGAAGTGTCTTTTCACGATCAAACTACTAATTAAACCTGATTTCTTGAATAGATTTTAGACATGAAAATATTTGATAACTTAAAATTTACTTTTACTATTTCGAATAAAATTAAATAATTCAAATCAGTTGACATAAATGTATCCTGTAGTTTATAAATAGTCCATTTAAAAAAATGAAAAAGTTATTAAAAATTCTTTGGCTATTATTATTTTTTTGTAATATGAAGAAATTATGTTTCTCAAATAATACCTAAAAACGTATTTTAGAATATATTCAATACAAACATTATTGTAATTGATGAATTGAACGGTTGTTCTCTTTTATTGCTAGTAAAACCAGCGGTGTAACAAGTTTCTATACGTTTTGTAACAAGAATTATGGCAGCAAATTACATGGCTCCTGTACGCAATAAAAGTTTTTAGGAATAATTGGTGCAATGGTTTTCAGAATCTTCATCGTTTAGTGAGAATATTGCAGTATTTACACATAAATATACATTTATTTATTAAATATTAGAAAGATCCACATGTATATACATGCTTCATTCTCGAAACAAACAAAACGAACTTTAGTAAATTTAGTAAATTATTTTACATACGTCAAAAGAAGTCTAATATAAATTAATTGTAACATAAATTTTCAGGGTGTCTCGTCGGCGCTTAGCGAAGCCGGTTTCGTGGTAAATTATCCACTCATTCAGCTAGCAAATTTCCTGGATGCTAAGCCTATACTGAATCTTACCATTTACGATTATCTGTGGGGCTACGATGATTCCTTAGTGAATCTTGCTGGTACCGTAGTTCCAAGTTACATCAATTTCCGTAAGTTCGGCCTGATGGACAGGGTAAGTTTACTGTTTTTGAAAGTTAAAAAATCGAAATCACATAATATGAACATTCAAACTCTAACTTACAATTACAAGACTTTGTGGGAATTTAACTTTACGTTCAATAAAACTTAATTATCATAGTAAATTTTTCTGTAGTTTGAGTGGAATTTCATTTTTTTTTTCATTTTTTTTCTGTTTTATAATCTGGCTAAATCCTGATTTAATTTCCGCATGTTACCAACAAATCGACCAATCAAAATTGTGTAATAAAAAAAATCGTCACACAGCCTTAGGTTTTGACCGTAAACGAACATGACGGACTAAAAATGTTCAGGATAAATCAAAATTCGGAACTAATTAATAGAGGATAATTGCATAAAAAAGATTATCGTTGTCGTTAACAAATCTCAGTGAACATTTAAAATGTATTCTCTCAAAGTTCTACGTACGATTTCAAGGAAAATGTCTCTTTCGGGTTAACGAGCCAATTTGACTCTTTTCGTAACTTGTCGATCCTTTCACCGCGTGACATGTCGCAGGCTTTATTAGATGCAAAAAAAAAAATAAAACGCGTTAATAAATGTGCTAAAGATTAACGGAAAATTCAAAGCGATGGTGAATGTTACGCAGCTCAAGTATTTAATTAGACTTTCAATTACAGAAAAATTGCTGACATGGAAATTGTAGTTTCAATGATCTTGTTTTTAACTTTTTAAGCTACTCTCGAGTGATAGTGTAGCTTAGAATTATTAAAGACTTTCTTAGAATTATCAAACAGCCTGCTATTTAGAAAAATGTTTTATTTATAGTTGAAAGTTCGATAAGTGAAAAATTTTATTGTAAGTCGATGAATCCCTTAGTCTAATTTTTTCTTTTTTCTTATCATAACACAAACATGGAAGTAGCCAATTATCATCATCGTGCGTAATTAATAGAAAGTTACGAAATTCCTTCATTCTAGAAATATTTCTCGAACCTACCGGGAAAATTTAGTGTAAAAAATTATTGTTTTGTAAATCCGAGTGATTTCGTCCGATCGAGTGACGGCGTAAATGATCATTGAGAATACATCAGAAAACGATAAGTTCTATAATAATCGCTTACGTTTCGATTTGTTAGGAGAGGCGCCCGAGTTGCATAATCTTATTGTTTGTGGTTATTATTGTCAGCTTATGTATAATACCCATAAATGTGCATATATAAAATTGTTTCTTCCGTCTTTGCGTCGATAAGGAAAATGTCAATGTCAACTTGGGTTCGTTATGATCACTCTCTTTATTTTCATTTTTTGTTACTTTGAATCACGATCGTTGATTTATGCAAAGGCTCTCTCGTGCTCGCTGTGCACGTGTATAAGACTGATAATTGGAATGCGATTTGTTTATTGGTTCATGTTAAAGATATGCTCATTCATAAAATTATCACAAATAATATTATTTTTAATATTCTTGGAAATTTGCATTTCAAAATTTTCCAATAAGTACAATTTTTGTGAACTCAGACTATGGAATTTCTTTGATTAAGAAAGTAATGAAAATTTTTATATTTTTCAGATGTACGACGAAGGTGATAATTTATATAATATGAACGTAAAACATAGCAAGGATATGATCGAGGAAAAGGGAAGATACTTGAGCCTCGAATCGATGAATGGCAATCCAGGGCTCCCAAATTGGGGCTATGTGCAAACGCAAGGAAATGAAACCAGGCCAGAGTGAGTTAATTTTTTATATTCTTTATTAAAACGTTGAAGCGCAAAGTATTTTAATTAGAACGACTTAATTCTATGTAGGAAATTTCAAGTAGGAAAATATTTGCAGCAAATTTCTAGGAAAATACTTTTTTTAAATGACAGCTTTTAATATAGTCGGAAAAAGTGTTAGTAACTTGAATCTTAAAATCTGATTGATACGCTATATTCCGTCATTATTTACTGCATCTTTTTTTGCAGTAATAAAACAAGATATGAAAGGCGGATAATTAATTCAAAATTATATTTAAACTTAAAAATTCAAATTTATATTTAAATGGAAAATCTTAAAATTATAACAGATTAATTCGATGCAAAAATTAAGGAAGTTACATTATATCATTTGACTTAGATTTTTTATTTAGTCAAAGCTAAACTTTTTTCATTTTTTAATAAAAGCTCACCGTAACCATAGCCGCCGTTTTGCGAAACACTTTTTAACGTTCAAAACTTGATTACATCAGAATCACAATAACTAACTTACATAAAGTCATAAAGAAATTTCGCTCAACCAAAATCACAGTAAGTTATAATATATAAATCCTGTTTTTTCAAATCCTTTAGGAACACCAAATGCAATAGGCTCCAGGGGGCTACCGAGGGCACCGTCTTTCCCAATGAAATGGACACTCGCACCGTTTTCCGAGTGTTCCGTAAAGCTTTCTGTCGACCTGTGCCCATTGCTTTCACGAAAAAGGTCACGAGGGAGAATCTGCCTGCATATGAATATTCCATTCCTCATGACTTCGCCGATCCACCCGAGGAGAATCCCGATAACGACTGCTTCTGTCTGAACAAGAAAAAGTGTATGAAACGCGGACTCATGGATCTCACGCCTTGTTATTACAGTGAGTATTTTTTTAATTTTTTTTTTCTTGTGATGATTAGCTAGTTAACTGTAGATAGGCCATTTTTAATTTTTGTTTTTTGGGGAGAGGGGGTCAAATTCTAATTAATGGATAGAAAGATTTTAACGTCAATTAATATTCAATGTAATGTAGACTAAGTATTCGCAATGTTTTTGTAAAGAAAATAATGGTTGCGTCGTTCAAACGGGAGAATCCGAGTACAAAAACTGAAGTTTAAGATACACAGTACTAAGTGTTTTTCTGGGAAGAGTTTCAGACTATATATGGTGTCGAGTAAAGACACTTATTCGTACATTAAACTTTCATGCATTAATTTGTCCTCAATAAGTTTACCTTTTTAGTTCACATGCTATAGCGTTGGAAATTTTAAATCATATGAAATAAAAATTTTATTATCATAACCGATCTTTGCTAATAATTGTTAGGTCACAAAAAATTGTAATCCTTGATTCTCAATAAAAACTCTTCCTCATTGATTCGTTCGAATATTTTCATATTTTAATAGATCAAAAAAATAATGTATCTATAAAAAGTTCTAAAATGAAAGTAGTATATTATTACAATATCTGTCAAACTAGTTATTTTTTCAAAACGTTTTACTCATGTGTGAGTTTTTTTTAAATGGAACAAGTTTCCAGTATAACTAGTTTAAAAAGGTAACATAAAAATTGGTATAAATCTTAAAAACATTAAAAAAGTATTAATATGTATTATAATTGTTTAAGAAAAAATTATATGTTTAGAACGTACTTTCTCCACGCCTGTTTAATCAATCAAAATTTTAATAATGGACATTATTTTCAAAAAAGAAAGTAGTATTTTTAATAAAAAAGTAGTACATTTTTTCCATTATAAAAAAGTACAGAAATGTAAAATTCATTTAAAAACTGATTTTTGTCGACAAGAAGCAGAGCGAAAACCAGGATTGCACAAGTGCATGAAGGATTTAGCTTGAAATATCAGAACTTGAACTTTACGCGCCATGGGCATCTGGGGCAAACTGTAATTCAATATGCCTACGTGCATGCGACTCGCTGCATTTGTGCAAGTGACATAGCTTCTCATTTATATTATTTTATAAATAAAAAGATTTAAAAAAAATTTGTTTTACGTGTGCTTGCAAATGTACAAATAATGCAATAAAGCAAGATTTTAAATAATTATTGAAAAAAAATTTAGAAAACATTTTTAGTATCATATTTTGATTACTGCATCGCAGACTTTTCGCAATATTACAAAGCAATAAATTTGAGTTATATGTAAAAGGGAAATAATTAATCGCTAAAAGAGTCCTTGCTAATAGTTTTAAATCGAAAAATGAAAACTAAAAATTAAATGTAACACTTCCTTCGAGGCAGAAATGAAAAAAAGACAAATTTGAGAATGTCAATAAAACTTTAATATATACTAAGCGCCAAAGCATGACTATAAAAGGAAAGGTGCTTATAACGGAAAGTCAAAGCTTACAATATTTTTTTCAGAAAAAAAATAATAAAAATCGCACATTCAATGCTTTCAAACAAACATAATAAAATAAAAGCCAAAAACCTGAACGGTGTATGAGTCTCAGTGCCACATCGACGTGAAAGCAAATGAAAAAGGAAGCGCTCCGGTAAATTCTTCCTCATTGCATCCTTGTCTACACACCCAGGGGGTCTACCCTGATTAACATGGCCTCAAACGCTAGTGCAAAAATCCCGACAAATTATGCAAAAAAAAAAGAAAGAACCTTAAAAAATTTTTACACAAACTTTCCGGTTTTCCTCACCGGACCTATCCGAACCTTTTGCAAAAATTTAATCAAAAATAATGAAAAATGCAACAAAGAAAAACCTTGCCTGTGGGAAGAGATCGGCACGCGTGCCGGTCGCGCGGCATTCCTCTGCTCTTCTCCTCTCTTTCTCTCCAATTGCATTCTTTCGATCCTCGCGCGCGCCTCGTCAGAACGAGATCCCGCTTGCCTGGGCTTTTTCTTCGTGAATTCGCATGCAAATGAATCCGAGGGGCAAGAGTAAAGCGCGATTGCGCTTGGCATCCGGTTGCGTGGCGGGTACGCATTTTTTTCGAGAGCTTGAAATAATAATTAGTATCGCCGGTAAAGTTTGTATGTTTAGCGGCGCGCTTGCGAGAAGGGTAATAAATATGAGAAAGTTGGTGGTTAAGTAGAGGTAGCCAATGCGTTTCCGATTTTTTATGCGTATTTCTGCTTGGCTGAGGTATTATTAGAAGACGCTATTATTGACAATACGATCGTTTTATGATTAACTCGACCGGGGTATAAAAAGTTGGCATTGTCGTTTGTGAATTTAATTTATGGTTGCGCAGACGCGAGTGTATTTTGTAAAGACTTAATGGCACGCGCGGTGTATAATTGATACGTGGCGATACTGTCCGGTCATCGGTTATTTCACCTTTACCTTACGCGCATTACATCATTCAAAACACCGGCAAATAAATCGGTATTATTGAGCCGAAGGATAATTTTAGCTGATTAATTATCCACGCGGCTATTTATACTGCCGCTGTGATTCGTCTAAAGGGCTCTTAAACTTCTTATTAAATCATCAATCTAATTGCACGTATAATATATTTTATATACATAGAAAGTAATGACGGCGCTCGAGTTACGTAAAATGCACACACGTGTAAACTAAAATTCGTTAAAATTCTCTTGCAGATATCCCCGCAGCTGCGTCGTTACCTCACTTCCTCAACGCCGATCCAACGCTGGCCGATGGCATCGAAGGCTTGAATCCTGACCCGGAGAAGCACAGCTCCGTCGTTCTTCTGCAGCCGGTGTGTTTTTATATCTATATATGTATTCGTATGAGCAGTATAAGCAAGTTGAGATTCTATAGTTGCAGAGATTGACGCGATACGATTTTAGCTCTTACGGCCTCGAATCTGAAAATATTGCGTTTTCTTCGGAACGATTGTAACGGTTAGAAACTTGTTTATTTAAGAGAAAAAATATATATGCGTGCCAATGAGAAAAATCGATAAAAAGAGGAATGAAAAAACGAGGATCTCACGATTAGAAAAAAGTGCCTCGTCTCCGCAGTCTTATCAAAGAGATCTCGAGACTCACGCGCGCTGTCCATAATAAATCAGTTTTAATGATAACCTAAAGATAATCCTCGATTCTCATTTCCACAGACCATCGGAATCCCGATGTACGTGCACTCGAGGCTGCAGACGAATCTCATGATGAGACAGACCTACTATAACTCTAAGGTCATGCCTTTCAACAACCTGACCATTCCGCTTTTCTGGACCGATCTCGTGAGTATACATATCATCGCTTTTTACAGCTAGGCGCGATTTCTGCGAAATCCTTCGCATCGATGCTTCTGCGCAAGCTAGAACTTGGATAAATCGTTGGTCCGAAAGCAATATAAGTGTTTATTAAGTTTTATGAAATCATCGTCCGGTGTATACGTGCAGATATGTATAGAAATACTGGCACTTAAGTCCTTTTTTTCACGGTTGATGGTCGCCGAAGTTCTTTATTTTTTTTACTTCATTTTCTTAATGTAAGTAGACGAAGTTTGCAATATCACCGCTTGAAATTATAGGTAGTATTGCTCTTTGGTTCTTGAAGTTACGCTTATGTTGGAATAATTTATGCAATTATGCATATGCATATCGTAATCGTTACGTGTAATTACGCAAAAACTTGTATTCGAAGCTACAATGTATACAAACGCGAACTGACGACCAAAGTATTTTCATTTATAAATTAATCTATTGAAATTGGTAAAATATATAAAATGCTTGGAAATATATTTAACCAGTATAACCAGTTGCAATAATCTTATACAACTCCTCACTCTCTCACAATCTCAATGGTATAAAAATTAAATAATGGTACGTTATGCACTAAGGGAGTAAAGTCACATATTACTCCCGAGGGTGATTTGTTGCAGTAATCACCCAAGGGAATAATCGACTTTATTCCCGAGGTGCATATAGTATTTTATTCCCAACTTAACTGTGATCACTTATTTGTTTTGAGAATCTCGCGATCTTTTTACAATGATATTTCTAATTTTAATCTTCTCTAATAAAAATGCTAGCAAAGAAATAATGGCTTATTATTTCCCTCCTCGAAAATTTTGCGAATAATATGCCGTATAAGTGGCAACTTTATACGCGTTTTTTTCGAGGAGAATAAGTGAATAATAGTACATTATGCACCAACGAAGTAAAGTCACATATTATTAGTATTAGTCGCAGTAATTACCCGAGGGAATAATTGACTTTACTCTCAAGGTGCATATAGGTAGTACTTTATTCCCACCTTAACTGTGGCCACTTATTTGTTTTTATTTGATTTTTTCAATAATTTTTCTATTTTTTCTAACAAAAATGCTAGCAAGGAAATAATGGCCGAGGAGGGAATAATAGGCCATTTTCAACGCGCTTTTTCAGGGAAATAAGTGGCCATTATCGTTGAGGTGGGAGTGAAATATTTTAAATACACCCATGGTAATGTAAAAGACATTTCCATCGTTCACCCCTAAACGTCAAAATTTTATATATATTACAACAAATAGTCAAACCTTTGTTTCGTTCCAGTTCATTCCTGAACTGCCCGCCGACCTGATGTTCTTGCTGAAGCTCGCCATAAACATCGCCCCGGTGATCCAGCTGGTGTTGGTCATCTTGCTAATAGTGTCCGGAGCCGCGACGGTCTGCTGGTCCCTGGTGCGCACCCTGATGATAGTCCAGCAGGAGCAGCAGCAGGACAGCGAACTCGCAGCCGACAAGGAAAGGCGCGACAGCGCCGACCTGAGGATACCGCTTGGCTACGGCCAGTACACCGCCATACGCATACTGCCCGCCATCAAGAAGATCACCTCCAAGACCGATCTATTCATGTGATTTTTTGACAACGCGCTGCAACGCGTTTTTGTGAGAAACTAAAACTTCTGTGTGTGTGTACGTGTGAGTGCGTGTGTGGGAGTTTTTAAGGATGATTGTGAGAATGAGTACGAGAGGGCGCGAAGCAACTGAGGAGGGTGCATCGGCCAAATTGTTGCGCGATTTGAGATTATAGACGTTTAAGCGGTGGGTTATAGTGAAATTATTAAAACGCGACCTATGGTAATCGTAAACTGTATGACGCTGATGGATAATTTGTTGATGTACAGTTCGATACGTAGATGTATCTTGAATGACGCAATGATAATGCTAATGCGCCCTTTCTCATGTACGAGGTTTTATTGCGTTAACTAAGTTTTACCATATGTTTATTTCTATTGTAAATAGGATGAGGGTGAAGCTCGATATTGTGGTAATAGTTACTGTTTTAAGCCGTTGCCATATTAACTTAATACCGTGTTTAGAAAATGAATGAAGCTTTGGGAAAAGGAATTTTCACTGATTAGCTAATGTTCTGTTTCTTTTACAGTTTCGTAAACCTTTTCGTGATTTCTAATGATTGCGCGCTTTTTGCTGGAATCATTAAGAGTGTATGAATTCAAATTTATTTAAAAACGTTAGATAACTTTGTTACATGTAATTTCTTGCCATGCTAAAAATAGGCCAGTCAATTTTTGTCAATTTTTCTTTTTATTTCGTCGAAGACTTTGGTAACTTATAAAAGAACTTAGTTAAAATTTGCTTCCGCCTGTACTTGCCAAAAGAGACCTATTTTACTTTTGCTGACGATTACAAAATATCTTGTTCGCGTGTTGTTATTTAGTATTTTTAGGGGATGATCTTTTTTTATGATACTTTTTGGCGTAGAAACCTGGCGATTATTATTAATGTTGTTTATTTTAAGATGTTTTTACGCGCTGAAAAATGGTGCTTAATATTTAAGGATTATTAAATTCATCGATAATGAATCATAAGTCATTCTCAGAAACATCATTTTACACATATATCATTTTACACACCGACATTAATCAAAAGATTTATTATTAAAATGCGACAATAAAAAAAAATATTACTTATCAGCGCAATCATTCATTCAATGATAATATTATGAAATTATTGTTGATTTATAAATATTTTATGTATAAAAGAAGAGTATAACTTCGTTTAACAGATAACTATAATATAAAATTTTATTATTAGTTGTTTATAGAAAATTTAAACTTGTAATTTAAATAATTATTATAAATACCTAAATATTCCTTTCTGGAATAATGGGAGTTTGCGGTAAACATTTTCAACAAGGAAAATATTAAAGCATATTTACTCTTAATATAAAGTCTACAAAAAAGTAGGTAGTAATGGGCTAAATAAATAATTGAAGTTCATAAAAAACTATTGAATAAAACTAAATGCTCTCTAAAACTTTATTTTAAATAAGGCAATAAAATTAAGTTTTTTCTTTGTTTTATTGTAACAAATTAATTTATTTTTTCAATTATATTATGAATTATATTAGTAATAGTATATTAAAAATTATATTTAATAATTATTATATGAAAGTACAAAGTACTTGGTATTACCAATATTTTAGATGTAGTTATATTTTTATAAAAAAGAAAATGATTCAGTGAACACAAAATTTTGTACTTCAAAACTCAACATTTACTAC